>SJYQ01005408.1:161344-209303 GCA_006410935.1 Redunca redunca
TAATCTACCTAACAAATTTGACCTTAATCGCTTAGTATTATTTGAATCTTATTTAATATTTTGTGCATGTTCAGATGTTTCCAGTTGATGGACCAATTGTTTGTATTAGTATAGATATTTAATTCCAAATTCAAATAAGGCCTATGTGTTCATTTTGATTGATGTATCTCCTAAATCTAATTTATGCTCCAGAATTTCTCCTTTTCTCTTTCTCTTTTACCACTAGCAGTTTAGAAAATCAGTTTAAGAAAATCAGTCTGGACCCAAACTCACAGTGTCTCTGAGGTCTGCCTGTAACAGCAATTTAGACACACAGAATTGACATTTCTGGTTGCCTATGTATATCCCCAGCTTATTCTGGACAAAGATAAGCATGCTGGTGGTTTAGTTGCTCAGTCAAGTCTGACTCTTCCAGCACCATGAACTGTATGTAGCCTGCCAGGCTCCTCTGTCCATGGAATTATGGACAAGAATACTGGAGTGGGTTGCCATTTCCTTCTCCATGATAAGCATATTGCATTCCAATTCTCCCTTGTTTCTTTTTATTATTATTGTTAGCTTCAAACTCTTCATTCCATAGATTCAAATCACTGTGTCTTACATGCCTGCTACCTACAAAATCGGAAGCATCTGCTTAGCTTAGAACTATCCTAAGTCATTTGTTTCTAACCTTATACTGTTTCCTTTGGTCACAGAGAAGCATAACTAAATTCTCTAAGTCCTGAATGAGATAGATTCAAATATCACAGAATGTAAGGTACGACTATAAACAACATGATCAGAAAATATGGCCATATATCACACAAGTATCTTAAACTTGTCGCTGTTTCCTTTTCACAACAAAATATGTGAGTTTATTTTTATACTAAAGCTGCATGGATAATTAATATAGAAAATGTCTGATGCATTTTATACATATGGAAAATGAGTTATAAATGAACATGTTGCTAGATAATGTGAGCAATTTCCACGCCTATTTCCATAGGAGTTTAAAAAGTACATTTGTTTGGGACTTCCCTGGCATTCCAGTGGTTAGGACTCCCCTCCACTTTCCCAGTGCAGGGAACATGAGTTCAGTCCCTCATTTGGGAACTAAGATCTCATAGGCTGCACTATGCAACAACAACAACAAGAAAAACTCCTCAACCCCTCCCCCCCAAAAATATATGATTATGTTTAGTTGAAAGAGTCTAGCTTATCACTTGAATTACACTCTAAATTTTCCATGGGAAAGCCTCAGTTTAGAGTTTGAAACTCATCTTCTGAGATTCTATATTCAGGATGGTTAGGGTCTCGCCATTTCTGGAATGACAAAATATATGCAGATAGCACCTGAAGCATCTGGTCTTTTTTCCTAATTCTCAATTCATTCCGTATTCTCAAGCAGAGCCATTAAAGTTGCAAATTAGTGTCAAAAACGTACCTCCTGAAATAACAATTTTGCTTCCAGAATATATTAAATACCTGTAAGAATTTGACTTTACAGTTCGTCAGATGGCTAAAGTTAACATTATAAATATGGTAGGCTTTTAGAGGGTGTATCAAACTTTTAAATTTCATTTAAAAATTTTAAAGAACAATGATTTGTAACTATCATCCCAGTCAGTGGCCACCTTGCTTGGTTCAGGGATGGGCAGGAATCTGAGGTCTCCCCTTCATCTCTCTTCCATGGAAAAATTGTCTTCCACAAAACAGGTCCCCGGTGCCAAAAATGTTGGGGACCGCTGTCTTAGATCCCTGACCAATCCTTTGATGGGCTTGGAAATCCCACACAGAAATGTTTTGGAGTTTCCCAGTCTGATCTGAAACACAAAAAGTCTATTCACTGTCCACCCACCTCCATCCCAGGCCAGAATATCCTGGGGAGGGAGAAAAAAACCAAGAACAGACAAATAAAACACAGGGTAATGTCCATGCTAAACCATCAATGACCTGCTTGTACGTGTCATGGCTTTGCTGCACAGAGAAAGCTTTGTAGGCAACCACTGCTAAGTCTGAAGGCCCCAGCTCCTGTAAGGAGTAGGTTATATTTTAGAGGAACCTGGGCACTTATGAGGCTGAATTCTTGGAAAAAGGAATTTGGAGGTCATCAGCATGTCCATGTTGGGGGTGGGAGGTGCCAGAGGACCAACAAACCATGATTTGTGATTTCCAGCCATTTGGGGCTGAACATTTGAAAGCATCCCAACTTTGAACACATCCCAGATTGGTGGTGGTGGAGGGGGAGCAGAGAATTAGTAGGAAATGATAGTTTCAGCTCAGTTCAGTTCAGTCGCTCAGTCGTGTCCAACTCTTTGTGACCCCATGAATCGCAGCACGCCAGGCCTCCCTGTCCATCACCAACTCCCGGAGTTCACTCAGACTCACGTCCATCGAGTCAGGGATGCCATCCAGCCATCCCATCCTCAATCGTCCCCTTCTCCTCCTGCCCCCAATCCTTCCCAGCATCAGAGTCTTTTCCAGTGAGTCAACTCTTCGCATGAGGTGGCCAAAGTACTGGAGTTTCAGCTTTAGCATCACTCCTTCCAAAGAAATCCCAGGGCTGATCTCCTTCAGAATGGACTGGTTGGATCTCCTTGCAGTCCAAGGGACTCTCAAGAGTCTTCTCCAACACCACACTTCAAAAGCATCAATCCTTCGATGCTCAGCCTTCTTCACAGTCCAACTCTCACATCCATACATGACCACAGGAAAAACCATAGCCTTGACTAGACGGACCTTAGTCGGCAAGGTAATGTCTCTACTTTTGAATATACTATCTAGGTTGGTCATAACTTTTCTTCCAAGGAGTAAGCGTCTTTTAATTTCATGGCTGCAGCCACCATCTGCAGTGACGAGCCCAGAAAAATAAAGTCTGGCACTGTTTCCCCATCTATTTCCCATGAAGTGATGGGGCCAGATGCCATGATCTTCGTTTTCTGAATGATGAGCTTTAAACCAACTTTTTCACTCTCCTCTTTCACTTTCATCAAGAGGCTTTTTAGCTCCTCTTCACTTTCTGCCATAAGGGTGGTGTCATCTGCATATCTGAGGTTATTGCTATTTCTCCCGGCAATCTTGATTACAGCTTGTGTTTCTTCCAGTCCAACGTTTCTCATGATGTACTCTGCATATAAGTTAAATAAGCAGGGTGACAATATACAGCCTTGACGTACTCCTTTTCCTATTTGGAACCAGTCTGTTGTTCCATGACCAGTTCTAACTATTGCCTCCTGACCTGCATACAGATTTCTCAAGAGGCAGGTCAGGTGGTCTGGTATTCCCATCTCTTTCAAAATTTTCCACAGTTTATTAGATGTTGGTTAAATAAACCCTAGATTGTTCAGTGGAATCTCCAAATATAAAATATCTTTTAGGCAAACTTACATGATATACTGGAATATCAACAATATTGATATTAGAGTATCAGGGCTTCCCTGGTGGCTTAGCTGATGAAAAACCCACCTGCCAATGCAGGAGACTCAAGAGACACAAGTTCAATCCCTGGGTCAGGGAGATCCTCTGGAGAAAGATATGGCAACCTGCTCCAGTATTCTTGCCTGAAAATTCCAAGAACAGAACAGTGGGCTACAGTCCATGGGGTTGCTATAGTCCTTGGACACAACTGAGCATGTGTGCTGAATAAAGAAGTATCAATATTAAAGTGGAAACCTGAGACCCAGTAGAATCAGCGACATGGAAGGTGACATAACCATTGCTTAATTAACAGTGTACATTAGAATAGTCCAGGGGACCTAGGAAACTCTGGCTTGTGGAGTTCCAAATAGCTGTGGAACCTGGAGATTTCAGTCTGGTAGGGGACATGGGAACACAATTGTCATTAGCAGTAAGACTGCCATCAAAGAAGTGAGCGCACACTCTGCTCAGCTAGGTTGCTGTGTAGATACCAGAGGCCGCATTAAGTTGTGCTCTCAGAACAATATGATTAATTCTAGAGAAGGAGAAACTTGAAGTGTAACAAAGCTTGGTGAACTGGGAGAAGCTGAATGAGCCACCAAGGTAACCAGAACATATAGCCTGAAGGAAACCAGTTATGATGACAACAACATTTTATAACCAATTGACAGAGACAAAATATGTCAAACCAATAATAAATTATGGGCGAATGCATCAGTTCTGTTTAGTCGCTCAGTTGTGTCTGACTCTTTGCGACCCCATGAATTGCAACACGCCAGGCCTCCCTGTCCATCACCAACTCCCGGAGTTCACTCAGACTCACGTCCATCGAGTCAGGGTTGCCATCCAGCCATCTCATCCTGGGTCGTCCCTTTCTCCTCCTGCCCCCAATCCCTCCCAGCATCAGAGTCTTTTCCAATGAGTCAACTCTTCCCATGAGGTGGCCAAAGTACTGGAATTTCAGCTTTAGAATCATTCCTTCCAAAGAAATCCCAGGGCTGATCTCCTTCAGAATGGATTGGTTGGATCTCCTTGCAGTCCAAGGGACTCTCAAGAGTCTTCTCCAACACCATACTTCAAACACATCAATCCTTCGGCGCTCAGCCTTCTTCACAGTCCAACTCTCATCCATACAGGACGACAGGAAAAACCATAGCCTTGACTAGAAGACCTTAGTCGGCAAAGTAATGTCTCTGCTTTTGAATATACTGTCTAGGTTGGTCATAACTTTCCTTCCAAGGAGTAAGCGTCTTTTAATTTCATGGCTGCAATCACCATCTGCTGTGATCTTGGAGCCCCAGAAAATAAAGTCTGACACTGTTTCCACTGTTTCCCCATCTATTTGCCATGAAGTGATGGGACCGGATGCCATGATCTTCGTTTTCTGAATGTTGAGCTTTAAGCCAACTTTTTCACTCTCCTCTTTCACTTTCATGAAGAGGCTTTTTAGTTCCTCTTCACTTTCTGCCATAAGGGTGGTGTCATCTGCAAATGCATATGCTACCTCAAAGTACGTAGCTATGAATTTACATGAATTGTCCCCTCACTTGGAGCTAGTGTTCCCTGGGAAATTGCCCTTGAGGGTTTGCCTATTTGGAATGCACATGCTTTATTTTAAGTTTCCTGGTGCACTGGAAGGCCTCAACGACAAGAATAATTACACTGCATGTCCATTTGTTGAAAGGATTGTCAAGCAAAGCCTCAATACAACTGTGATTACATTCCTTACCCTCAAAAATCTCAAGCTTGTTGGTCAGATTAATAATGAAAGGTGGCAGCTTCACCAAAGAAATCTCCTGACTCATGAGCATGAAATAAATCACCATCCAGAGCAGCTCAGATTCTCAAGACAATAAAGGAAGGGAAGAGACAGTTTTTTTAAGCTATGTGAACACACTTTTACTCCTCCTTTTCTATGTCCTCCATAGTTTTGAACTTTCTTTTGTTGTCTAAAAATATGGGGGGAAACATGTTTCTCCTTTGTTGTTGCTGTTGTGTTAATAGTTAAGTCATGTCCGACTCTTTTGTGATCCCATGGACTCTAACCCACCAGGTTCGTTTTTCCAGGAGAGAATACTGGAATGGGGTCCCATTTCCTTCCCTAGGGGGTCTTCCCACCCCAGAGATTGAACCCGCATCTCCTGCCTCTCCTGCATTGGCAGGTGGATTCTTTACCAGTGAGCCACCTGGAAAACCATCCAAAACAACGGAGATTCTCAGGAGAACAGTAGAGGAAGGTAGAAGATGATTTTTAAGCTGTTTGAGTATACTTTTACTCTTTTATCACATTGTCCATAATTTTGAATTTTCTTTTGTTGTCTAAAAATATGGGGGAAACATTTTTATCCTTTAGCTTTTCTTTTTTTAAAAAACAATTTATCTCTTTAATGTTGGTTTAAAAGACATTTATCAAGAATGTTCTCTGTGCCAGGCCTGTCTTAGATATATTTACCAGGAAAATCTGAACCAAATTAGGAATCATTTCTGAGGCATCTGGGATCATCCGCCCCCCTCACTCGGGGTGTGAGGGATAAACCTGAGTCAAGGGTGTACACCCAAGAATGAGCAGAATTGCAATTACACAGGAGAGAATCACAGACTATGAATTCAGATTAACAAAAGGTCACAGAGGTCACCAAGAACAAGGACAATGGAAATTGAAATAAGAAAGGGCCCTGATAGGAAGGGACACAGTAGGGTGACATTGGAGCCTGTCAATACAAATGTTTTCAGACATCAGCTTCAGATACTTCAAAATCCCCCCTGGATGTTCTCTGCATGTGTTAGGGTTTCCCTGATTCTGTTCATGCTCACTTCCAGAGGCAGGTGTCCAGTGACCCAGTCCAAAGAACACAGGAGGAGTAAATGGAAAAATAGCTGTTCAGAAGAAGGTAGCTAACTATGAGTTGTGACCTGACCAATCTACAACTGCCCCAATTTGCTGAAATATTTCTGCAAGCCAAAGGGAGGCCAACTTTCTCAGTTTTGATATTCATTCTTTGGTTGAATGTTATAATCATCTTGAGAGATTTTTAACAAATACGCAGCTGAACCTCACCCCAGAACTGCTAGAATAAACTAGAACTGATATCAGAGAAATATGCAGAAAACGGTAGTAAATTGTCTAGTTGTTCTGTAATTTCCACTGTTGCCACTGCTGCTGCTAAGTCGCTAAGTCACTTCAGTCATGTCCGACTCTGTGCAACCCCATAGATGGCAGCCCACCAGGCTCCCCTGTCCCTGGGATTCTTCAGGCAAGAACACTGGAGTGGGTTGCTATTTCCTTCTCCAATGCACGAAAGTGAAAATTGAAAGTGAAGCTGCCCAGTCATGTCTGACTCTTAGCGACCCCATGGACTGCAGCCCATCAGGCTCCTCCATCCATGGGATTTTCCAGGCAAGAGTACTGGAGTGGGTTGATTGGATCCATATAGCCCAGTGTTTTGCCTGCTTCCTGATGCAACAACCACATTATTCACCTCTGGATTTGCCATGATCCTGATCCTTAGCAAACAGAAGATGTACATGGAATAATTAACAACAAAGATGGGAAAACTAAGAAAACTCTTCATTGACCAACACATTCCCCCACCAATAACTATTAGGAGTGGCCAATTAACACAAGTAATTAGACTACATTAATGTTTATCAAATGTTTTTAATAGCCTTCTCAGTGAACACAAGCATTCATACCGTTCAGTTTGGAAAGTCTAGTTACACAGTTAATGAGGTTATTCCTTTTTGTCAGATCAATGACTTGGTCCCCTTATTTGCTTAAAAGGGATTGAGCAATCTATTAACTCCAAGAATGTTTCTAACAAGGAAATGTGCAACCGAAATCTAGCTTTGTTTATATATAAGTAGTGTCTCAACAGGCAGAAATCTATACAGAGTAAAGCTGAGGAGCAGCAAAGCCCAAACTTAATTGGAAGGAGAAACAAAATTGCCGAGAAAGTGAAATGTCCATCAATCAAGAATGGTTCTAGATGCTGAATGGTCTTGATTTCTAGATTGATTTTGAGGTAGAGAAGACTTGGCTTCATGCTAAGGCATCCATCCGTGAAGGCTTCTTCTTTGGAAAATAATATAATTAGAGCTGTGGTTTGGGAACTCTAGTCTAGTTTAGTCAAAGAATAAAGAAGAAAAAAGGAGACAAGGGATTGGTTAACAAATTATTGCAGAAATGCAGTTACATTTTAAAATGTTACAATAACAGGAAGAAGGATTATGAACTGCATACCTTGTATAAAGCCATTCTTGGGGATCTTTTTATGGTAATGCTAAGAGAAACAGATTGCCCAAACTTTAAATTAATGGTAAATTTCTTTTTGAGATAATGTTATTGATTAAGAAATTAAGGGAGAAAACCATGAGATGTCTGATCCATGTTTGATTTTTTTATGTTTCTGAAAATCATATTTCTTCTCCTATATAGGAATCATAAACATATTTTAAAAATAAATGACCTTATTATTCATGTAATGGCTTANTTTCAGAATGCAGTAAAAAGGGGGAAGTTAGTTTCTTCTGTAAAGAAGTGATAAACTTTACTAAGAGACAATGTGATTCATGAGAAACTTACCTTTCTGCCTTTGTCAAAGCCACTGAAAAGTAGGAATAAGTGACTTCATACAATAGAGGAGACTTTTAAAGTATACTTTCTGGTAAAATGATCTGTGTTGCTTCCCCATTTTTCCTTACATTGTGGGAACCCTCCATCTACTTTCTGATTTTAATGGTGGCTGTCCTATTGCCTGTGTATTTTACATGTGTGATAACTTGCTAAAAAGCCTCTTGAAAGTAAAAGAGGAGAGTGAAAAAGTTGGCTTAAAGCTCAATATTCAGAAAATGAAGATCATGACATCCGGTCCTATCACTCCATGGGAAATAGATGGAGAAACAGTAGAAACAAGGTCAGGCTTTATTTTGGGGGGCTCCAAAATCACAGCAGATGGTGATTGCAGCCATGAAATTAAAAGACGCTTACTCCTTGGAAGGAAAGTTATGACCAACCTAGGTAGCATATTCAAAAGCAGAGACATTACTCTGCCAACTAAGGTCCGTTTAGTCAAGGCTATGGTTTTTCCAGTAGTCATGTATGGATATGAGAGTTGGACTGTGAAGAAGGCTGAGCACCGAAGGATTGATGCTTTTGAAGTGTGGTGTTGGAGAAGACTCTTGAGAGTCCCTTGGACTGCAAGGAGATCCAACCAGTCCATTCTGAAGGAGATCAACCCTGGGATTTCTTTGGAAGGAATGATGCTAAAGCTGAAACTCCAGTACTTTGGCCACCTCATGTGAAGAGCTGACTCATTGGAAAAGACTCTGCTGCTGGGAGGGATTGGGGGCAGGAGGAGAAGGGGACGACCGAGGATGAGATGGCTGGATGGCATCCCTGACTCGATGGACGTGAGTCTGAGTGAACTCCGGGAGTTGGTGATGGACAGGGAGGCCTGGCGTGCTGCGATTCATGGGGTCGCAAAGAGTCGGACACGACTGAGCAACTGAACTGAGCTGAACTGAACTGATAACTTGCTTATTTGAAAGAGTAGGAATAGGCAGGAATGAGAGGATAAAGGGGATTAGATGTGAGACATTCCAAATATAAAGATTATTGTGATCTTTAGGGCAGGAGAGAGATGAAATTCTGAAAAATGATGGGATATAAAACTTTGAAGTATATTGCTGGAAGTAGCAAAACTATAAAGTATGAATATATAGAATTTGAATAATACGTCAAGTGAATAAACTACTTTGGGAGGGTTACATAGGTTGCAAAGGGTTTCTCTTCATTGCACTTTCTCTATTCCACACAGTGTAAGGCACTTTACAAGTTAAATGTCTTGTTAAGTAACTGAAGGAAACATTAGCACATGCCTTTGTATTAAAGTTAAATTTTTTTAGGACCATCCACTTCCAGTAATATCAAAACATATATTCTGTTATGTCTGTTAATATTTTCTTTTCACTGTCCAAGAAAGAAGGTTTATATTGATTAGCTTTCATAGATATCCTGTTAACTCTAATTTCAAAGCATGCAAACTATATGAACTGGAAGTATTAACCTTGTTACTTACAAATTCCTATGTCTTACATTATCAGTTCAATTCTTTTTCTTGAGGGTTCCAAAAAATTTAGAACAATGGTGTTGTTTAATATTGTAATTTCTTACCTTTCTCTGAATAAAAAGAATGACATGCAGATGCTATTTTTTTCTCTCTTATTAAAAGCTAATTAAGATATCTCTACTGAAAGCTTTACATTTAAATGCCTAGTTCTTCGGAGAGGCATATGAGTCAGCCAGAATTAAGAAATGAAGCGCAGCATCCATAGCCCTAAGAACTAGGCTGCTGCTGCTGCTGCTGCTAAGTCGCTTCAGTCGTGTCTGACTCTGTGCGACCCCATAGACGGCAGCCCACCAGGCTCCCCCGTCCCTGGGATTCTCCAGGCAAGAACACTGGAGTGGGTTGCCATTTCCTCCTCCAATGCATGAAAGTGAAGTCGTTCAGTCATGTCTGACTCTTAGCAACCCCATGGACTGCAACCCACCATGCTCTTCCATCCACGGGAATTTCCATGCAAGAGTACTGGAGTGGGTTGCCATTAAGGTTCCTAAATCTGTGATTACTAGAAAATATAATAACTCTCTAAGGAGAAGAAATCATTCAAAACCAATTTTTAATTCTCTAAATGTGATAAGAAAGACTCAATGAGCCATGTGGAATATTTCATTATTTTATCATAAAGTAAACAGTTTATGATACATTCTCAGATAATTCAGAAGAGACTTTTACCTTTCAGAAGGAATAAAACTTCCATTCATTTATCCTCTAGCTGTGTAAACAGCATTATTAAGTCAATTTATCAAGTGATTAAATAGTATCATGTGTGATGGTGTGATAAATGGAGAAATTAAATATAAAGAGTAAAAGTATGCCTTAAACCTTAAACTTATTATTCCCTTTGGGCTGGTGTGATTAAAGTCTATGGCCAAAAATAAATAAATAAATAAATTCTGGCAAAAGCCTGATGGAAGCTAAGTTCAGAACTCATGTTTCCAATCATTTTTGTCCTTATTTTTAAAGGGAGGATCTACTTTACAGCTATTACAGTAGCTGAATCATAAAATATCCCTTCTCTAATGGATGCCTATTAAAAGAGCTAATGATCTCTACAGTGCATTTGTGAAAAAAGTTAAGTGGTGTGTTCAGTGTAGACGCACAACCAGGACTCAGCCTGCAGCCACCAGTCTCACAGCAATGCTTGTCCAAGCCTCCAATATGCTTTTGTTTAGTTGCACACTCTATGAAACATTTTGATTATTATCCTTGTGTACTAGCATTTTGAGATAAATATCTTCACCAAAGCATTTTTATAGCATGAAATGATTCACACAAAAACATCTTCCCCCAAAGACTTTATTTACACAATTGCTATAAGTTCAAAAATGAATAAATTTTTACTGAAAAATCTGTGTGAAAGATCCGCTAGATACAGGTAATAAAGGCAAATAAGACATCTGCTCTGCCATCAAAAATGACTTTATAATCTAGCATAGAGTTTCTCAAAGAAGCACTACTGACATTCTATGTCATAGGGGTCTGCCCTATTTTGTATAGGATGTCTAGCATCTGGAGGAGGAAACGGTAATCCACTCCAGTATTCTTGCCTGGAAAATCCCGTGGACAGAGGAGCCTGGTGAGCTACAGTCCTTGGTGTTGCAGAGTTGGACATGACCGAGTGATTGAGCACGTGCATATGTCTGGCAGCATCCATGGCCTCTACCCAACCCATGCCAGGAATATACCTCATCTCCAACTGTGATAACACAAAACATCAATGTTCCCTGGGAGTCATTATAACCTACACTTGTGAGCTTCCAGTCTATCACATGAGACAAGGAAAAAATAAACTATTAAAATTCAAAAACTGTAAATGTTCAAAAGAGAAATTCTAAGTGCTGCTGGAAGAAAGGTGCGGGTACACAGAGGAAGTGTTCTGTTCAGTTACTGAGAACCACAAAGTGGACTGAAAAAATGGTTGGAATTTTGACAGGTAGAGAGGGGGTACCTGGGGCATCGAAGTTGCTTTCAAAACTTCCATTGAGGAAAGCATTCAGTCTAAGTCCATCTTCATCACAGAGAGTCTTAAAGTACAAGTACAATTTGGAAAAGACCCCGATGCTGGGAAAGATTGAAGGCAGGAGGAGAAGGGGATGACATGGTTGGAGGTCATCACCAACAAAATGAACATGCGTTTGATGGTGAAGGTCAGGGAAGCCTGGCATGCTGCAGTCCATGGAGTCACAAAGAGTTGGGCATGACTGATATCAACTGAACAACAGCAACAACAATTTATAGGTTTTATCCTACATCTTACTTCACTATGCTGTCAGTTCTGTCTTACCTTTCATAACCATCATAGGAGCATTTCTTAAACTTAAATTTGTGCTTCCCAATCCAACTCTAGTCCTGTATCCAGCACTGTAGGCAGACACTTTACCATCTGAGCCACCAGGGAAGATCCAGTCCTGTATTTAGCATTGTTATTTATCATGTAATAGCAATATTAACTGTGCATCTATCATAGTTTTAAGTATTCTATGTGATATAATACTTAAAATAACTGTATGTGGAAAGTATTCATATTATCTTCATTTTGCCCATAAGGAAAATGAATTACCAAATGTCTCATTCAAATTGCCCACTTAGGTAACAAACCCTGAGTTGGGATTTGAACCTGGGCCACTGGGCTCAATCACATATCCTTAATCACTGTGATACCCAAGTAAATAAATGTTCTTACTTTCTTCAGTGTCACCACTGATCAAGGCATGGCTCAATCCAGCCTCAAAATCACCCCCTAGAGTGGCTTACAATCTGTGACTTGAATATGCTATGAAATCAATTTGTGAAGACAAATGCATTTCAAACAATATTATTTAAAATCATTAAGACTAACTTAACTAGCCTAAAATCACCTGTAAAATATTATATTAACCTTGGTAATAATTTTGTGCCTCAGGACATGACAAGCACCACTGACCTCATTTTGCATGCTGTCAACCTAGAGAAATGGGAATGCGAATGATTGTTTGGATTTTCAGAGACCAGGTGTGGAAGGAGGATTAGGACACAATTTTTCTGAAAGACAGTTTCTGCGATCAGCTTGACACTGCACTGCCTCCTACACTTACCCAACAGAATTCTGTGGTCTCAAGACTTTAGCACCCAAGGTAAACTTTATTTATCTATCTTTTCTCATTATCTTTTCCTCTTTGACACTGCAATTTTCTCTAGTCACTCAACTTTGTTTCAGAGCCTTATAAATTCCTTCCTCAGCAAAAAGCCCCCTTTCAGCACATTTTAACTTCCAAACCAGGCTTTCCTTTCCAGATTTTCCTGTGGTTTCTTTGAAGGACACTATCTTTAAAGACCTATCCCACTATTTGTGCGTGTGTGTGTGTGTGTGTGTGTGTGCGAGCACATGCTAAGTTGCTTCAGTCGTGTCCCACTCTGTAAGATCCTGTGGGCTGTAGCCCACCAGGCCCCTCTGTCCATAGGATTCTCCATGCAAGAATACTGGAGTGGGTTGCCATGCCCTCCTCCAAGGGATCTTCCTGACCTAGGGGCTGAACTTGAGTCTCTTATGTCTCCTGGATTGACAGGCAAATTCTTTACCACTAGCAACACCTGGGAAGCCCCCATACCTTTGGAGAAATTTTATATACCAAATGTTTTAAAGAGCTATAGATTTTATTTCTATTTTTGTTGACAATATATTATGTAATCACCATACTTTAAGTGGTAAAAATGCCAACAATGCTGAACTTGCTTAAGTAGTACTTGAAGTTCCATTTTTCACATTCCTGATTCCATTTTTTCACTTATAGAAACCTGAGGTAGAGGAGCAAGTCTTCTTAAATTTTCCCACAATTTTGCCCCCAAATCCACTGATGTGGTGTGCAAACACACATCAGCTGTTACTCTAAGTTTTTGTGTCTAAATGTATGTAATAATACATTTTATTTAGAATGAAATTATTTTCATAAATATATATATTTCCTGGAGGAGGAAATGGCAACCCCCTCCAGTATTCTTGCCTGGGAAATCCCATGGACAGAGGAGGCTGGTGGGCTATAGTCCATGGGGTCACAAAGAGTCAGACACAACTGACTGAGTAATACTTATCTTCATAAAACTGTTTAAAGTTAACATGTGTGCTTTAAACTATTTTTTAATTTATCAATAAAATTGCTATTTGTGAGGAGTTTATGTCTATCAATATGGCAGGCAAGATAACATTCACTTCACTTCACCTTGTGGAGAACTCTCATCCTTATAATATAGATTTCTACCATCACAAACAGAGTTCTAGCTCTCCTTTCATTCACATTTTATTTTATATTTTTGAGCTATTTTTCCATAAATAATTTGCACATATATTTGTTGGTTTATTCATACCTCAGTCATGTCCAACTCTTTGCAACCCTATGAACTGTAGCCTGCCAGCTTCCTCGTCCATATGATTCTCCAAGCAAGAATACTGGAGTAGGTTGCCATGTCCTCCTCCAGGGGATTCTCCCGACCCAGGGATGGAACCCACATCTCTATGTCTCCTTCATTAGCAGGTGGGTTCATGGCAGCCCACCCCGGTACTCTTGCCTGTCCCATGGAGGGAGGATCCTGGTAGGCTACAGTCCATGGGGTGGCAGAGTTGGACAATGAGCGACTTCACTTTCACTTTTTTTTCTTTACCACTACTGCCACCTGGGAAACCCCTTATTCACACAAAAGAACCTTATAGTTTGAGTAGCTCCTAGAGATAGGAGTATGAATTATCCTGATTTCCTATTTGGCCATTGCTGTCAGACACGACTGAAGCAACTTAGCAGCAGCAGCAGCAGCAGTGGTTGAAAATCCTAGTTATTTGATGAATTTTCTATTCACCAAGAAGTAGCAAATTATTTTTGATTTTCCCATTGTTTTCATATGAAAAAAGTGAAAGTCACTCAATTGTGTCTGATTCTTTGTGACCCCATGGACTATACAGTCCATGGGATTCTCCAGGCCAGAATACTGGAGTGGATACCCTTTCCCTTCTCCAGGGGATTTCCCAACCCAGGTCTCCCACATTACAGGTGGATTCTTTAGCAGCTGAGCCACAAGAGAAGTCCAAGAACACGGGAGTGGGTGGCCTATCCCTTCTCCATAGGATCTTCCCAACCCAGGAATTGAACTGGGGTCTCCTGCATTGCAGGCAGATTCTTTACCAGCTGACCTACCAGGGAAGCCCCAATATGACATGATAAAATTAATTTAAAATTATCCCTTCTCATCTTCATTTCTTGGTGATTTCTGTATACCTTGAAAAGGGCCCTGCTATGCTGGGGTCCAGCCCCCGCAGGATCCAGGGGAACTGGAAGGAGAAACAGTGTTGGCGAATGAATGAATGAATGAGAGAGGAATAGAGGAGAGAAAGAGGCTGATATTCCTTTGTTTACATAGATAGCCAATAAAACCCCGAGACAAGGAGTTTGCCCTGTTCATGGAGGCCACAGGTGCCCTCCCAGTCTCCCGAGGGAGTGAAGATGCAGAACATCTTCCCGTTCAGATCTTAGAAACCTGGGCAGATAAGTGAATGCAGGGAGCCTCTATGCTTCAAGGGATCAGCCTGAAAAAGAGAGTAAGAGAGAGAAAAAAAGAAAAAGAGAGAGACGGGGTGACCAAGCTTCTTCGAGCAAGGCCCATTACTTTATTTTCAAAAGGGACTTTTATACCTCAACTTGTACAGAGAGCGAAATGAAAGATGCAATGTCATACAGAGTCAGCCCAAACATTCCAGCAGTTTTGCCCTTATTGAAACCAGGGTTTTTTTCTGCAAACCTTTCCCACAAATGATGTTGTGTACTTTATCTTCTGGCCTTGGAGGCCTGTGAACATTTTATGACCCTCTTTTGATAAAGGCTGCTCAACCAGAAAACTTATGTTCCTTCAAAGTGTTTTTTCTTTATATTTCTAATCTATGTCAGCCTCAGAAAATGCTAAACAGAGTTACATTTCTCACAGGGCAAAGGTGCAGTGAGTTACAGGAAAGAACCAATTAGCTCAAAGGTCTGATGTGGTTAAATTCAAGGTTATACTTGTTTTTCTTACATTCCAACTATGTTAACTAATGCACTCCCAGGTGCACAGTGGATAAGAGATATGGGAAATTAGCAACAAGCATTGGCCCAATAATGAAATCTTACACTAGCACTACTCTAATAACTTTTAACTCTTTGAAAGGCTCTATGTTTTAGGCTTCTCGTGCCTCTCACAGTTGGGAGGCTGCGAATAATCATATGCATAGCTGCAAGAGTCTGGATAAACCTGCCAAGCAAGCTAGAATGCTAACAGAGGGGGGTTGATTTGAAATATTCCTCTCATGTCCAGGAGACTTATTAGCTAGAGCCCTAAGTTGATTTTCTCCAGAGAAAGGTGGTCAGGGATAGCCCCCTGTATGTCAGGAGAGTTGGTGAAAGGCACAAAATAGTAAGACAGACAGATTCTGGTTTTGGGATAGATGCTCGAGCTGGTCTAGGGAGCCCCTTGAGTCCTGAAACCTTGCTTAACAATTCTCTTCCACATGACCTTGTCATGGGTGGGATGGCCCGTGCTGGCTCCCAGCACTGCTGGGGACACCAGACCTCTGAAACCAGCTGCATCTCCCCCTGCTCCTCTCCTTTGGTCAGCATGGATAGAGCATCACTGAAGAATAAGATCAGGACATGTCCCCTCCACCACACTCTATTTATGAATGAAGGGGTGTGGCAGGTGACACCATGTGAACTTAAATATTCATCTTGAATGTACAGATGTGTTCTTTTTCATTAGGCAGAACCACAAGTTACCTGAAATCTGGCAGATCAACCAATCTGAGACCTGCTTTGTAATCTGAGTTATGGCTCTTGAATAGAAGTGAAGGAATGGAGTCACATCCATAGCCAGCCTTTTTCTTGGTGTTAGAAGTGTGGGGAACAGAGAATAAAGGCTTGCAGAAGACAGAGGATAACCACAGTTACCTCACTCAGTTCAGTTCAGTTGCTCAGTCATGTCTGACTCTTTGCGACCCCATGAACTTCTGCACTTCAGCCTGTGGTTACATGAAGTGTCCCAAATCAAAGCATGTATGGATACATAAAAGTAGGATGAAAGGAAGAATTTAAAAACCACCACAATATTGTAAAGTAATTAGCCACCAATTAAATAAATAAATAAAATGTAAAAAATAATAAATAAATACAATGTCAAAACAGATAAAGTTAAAGTTAGTTGAAAGTTAAGTTGCTCAGTCGTGTCCGACTCTTTGCGACCCCGTGGACTGTAGCACACCAGGCTCCTCCATCCATGAGATTCTCCAGGCAAGAATACTGGAGTGGGTTACCATTTCCTTCTCCTGAGGATCTTCCTGACCCAGGGATCGAACCCAGGTCTTCCACATTAGAGGGAGACGCTTTAACCTCTGAGCCACCAGGGAAGCCTCAAAACAGATATGTTAATAACAAAACCTGATATGAGGGGGATGGAAGAAAAGCAGAAGAATGGGCAAGTGGACCAGAGCCTTGTGAAATATATGATAGACTAATTCCCTTAGAGCAACCAGAGCGAGCATTTTGTTTAATTAATTCTGGTGACCATGATTAATTTGTGTTTGTATTGAAAGTCACCTCCAGTCTGTTTAGAAATAGATTATTATATGTCATGAAAAAATAAAAAGCCATCATTAACAGTAAAGTCCTCCTTGGTGGTGTTTTTTAACAACCAATTTTTGACAAATTTAACTGCCCCACCAAAAGGGCCCTGACACATTACAGAAAATTGCAGGCACAGTATGTAATATAAATCTTCTCTTTAAATAGTAAACAGAGACCTTGTGCTTGGAGGGTCAGCAAAATCAGAAAGTGCATGATCCATTGTATCCTTGGATCAGTCAAGATTAACCAATTTCCACTCAGGCAGCTCAAGGTTTTCTGGAACACAGCTCAAAGATTTCACAAAGGGGAAAAGATGCTGCATAAGAAAAGGCCACTGCAAATTAGAATGAATATTCACCCTTATAAAAGTTCCATGGACCAGATGACAAGTCCAATATTTATTGCTCATATAACTTTTGAAAAACTGTTCGGTGGCATTTGTTACATTCACCATATGGTGTAAACACCACTCTATTTAGTTTCACAGTGTTCTTGTCAGCCTCAAAGAAAACCACAGGCCAACTAAGCAATCATTCCATTCCCCCTCTTTCAGCCCCTGGCAGCCACCAGCCTACTTTCTCCTCTGAATTTGCCTGTTTGAGGAGTTTCATAAAAATGAGATCATATAGCACCTGACCTTCTGTATCTGACTTCTATCATTTAGCATAGTATTTTAAACATTCTTCCACATTGTAGAATGTATGGGCCCTCCTGCCATCTTTATGGCTGACTAGTATTCTATTGCATGTTTCTTAATTCTTAATGTATGCTCAGTGGTGTCCCACTCCTTGTGACCCCATGGACTGTAGTCCATCAGGCTACTCTGTCCATGGGATTTTCCATTCAGGAATAGTGGAGAAGATTGCCATTTCCTACTTCATCTATCTATGTGCATTTTGTTTATCCATTAATCCATTGATGGATATTAAAATATTTCCACATTTTGGCTACTGGAAATGTGCTGTTATAAACAAATGTGTATAAATATTTGTTTGAGTATCTGTTTTCAATTCTTCAGGATATATACCTAAAATTAGAGCTGTGCTAGTTCTGTTTAACATTTTGAGATAACATCAATGTGTTTTCCAGAGCTATATCATTTTACAATCCAAGAATTTATAAGAGTTTCATTTTGTCCACATCCTTACAAAATTTGTTTAAAAAAAATAATAATAATAATAGCTATCCAGTGGGTGTAAGGGGACTTCCCTGGTGGCTCAGATAGTAAAGAATCTGCCTGCAATGCAGGAGACCTGAGTTTGATCCTGGGGTCAGGAAGATTCCCTGGAGAATGGAATGGCAACCCACTCTAGTAATCTTGCTTGGAGAATTCCAGCAAAAGAGGAGATTGGTGGACTATAGTCCACAGGATTGAAAAGATTTAGACATGATTGAGTGGCAAACACTAGTAGTGTGAAGCTGAAACAGGACAGAATCCTCTTGTCCTTGTCCTCCCCATCCTTTACCTGCCTTTTGTCTGTAGAAAAACATTAGCCAAATAAGTTTAATCAGAGAAGTGAGAAAATGCAGAAACAAAGGAAAACAGTCTAAGAAGACTAAATAATAATAGTTTAGTCATTAATAAACATTCAGTGCCTCTTCCTGGGACATAGATAATATTCTGAGCCATATCCTGTGAGAAGGATCCTTATGGATTCTTTAGTATACTTATGGATACTAAAACCTCTCCCCAACAAGTGGAAGAAGCTAACTATATGATGACCACACTGTAGCCATGACATAAGCTGCTACAATTCTGAAAACTTATCCAAAGAAATGGGAACAAACTGATCCAACCCTGGAACTGAAAACTGCACCTAAAACAGTCAAGCTGATGCTTTTCAGACCACTGATGACCAATTTCAAGATGACCTTCAGAGGTGACTGTGCTGTTTCTGCATGGAACCCCCTCCCTCCATCTATAAAAGCTCTTGTCCATGGGTTGTCATTGGCAAGTAGGCAGGTCAGGGGGAGAGGGAATCTGTCCTTGGATAACAGTCCACCCCACTACCCCAGTTGTCAGCCTCCAAGATAAAAACCAAACTTTTCTTTTGACCAACTTGTCTCTTTTTTTGTCTTTCGAGGGGTGATCAGCTGGACCCCTACTTTTGACAACAAAGTGATATCACAGTGTGGTTTTGATCATTTTTCTAATTTTAATGAAGATGAGCACCTTTTCATACATTGAGCAACTGTATTTAGTTTTCTTTTTTTTTTTTTGAAGAGTTGTCTATTTAACTTACATATAAATGAATTACTGATAAGGAAGACTTTATCAATGTTTCTACCATTTCACTGTTTGTTTTCTATGTACCTTATGCCCCTCAGGTTTTCCATTTCCTCCAGTACTTCCTTCTTTTGTGTCTAATTGTTTTGTTGTTTGTGTGTGTGTGTGTGTGTGTGTGTGTGTGTGTGTGTGTATGTATTGCACCATTTTGATTCCCTTTTCATATTGTTTTCTGAATTATCTTCAGATATTTTCCTAGAGTTTCTCATGGGGTTTCCTTTAATATCCTAAATTTATAACAATCTAGTCTGAATTGATACCACGTTAGCTTCAACAATATATAAAAAATCTGTTCCTATACAAATCTGGTTTCCCATTATGTTGTTATTGCCACAAACTATATCTTTATATATTGCTTTCCCATTAACATAGACATACAAATTATTATTTGATGCACTTGTTTCTTTAAGTAATATAGATAACGGAATGAGGAATTAGAAGCCAAAATATCAACAATGTTGGTTTTATATTTTGCAGTTATCTGTATAGCAGAGCTCTTTGTTTTTTCATATAGCCTTGAGTTACTGTTTATTGTCATATTTCACTTCAAGGTGATGGACTGACTCCTTTTAGCATTACTCATAGGGTGAGTCTACTAATGATGAACTCCTTCAGCTTTTATTTATCTGAGACTGTCTTTTTTCCTTCATTTTTGATGGATTTTGAAGAATTTTGATGGATATAAAATCTTTGGTTGACAGGTTTTTTTTTCTTTTTCCTTTCAACACTTCAAAAATGTCATGCCACTTTCTTCAAGCCTCGGTGGTTTCTGATGAGAAATTGCCTGTTGATCCTATTGGAAATCTCTTGTATATGAGTTATTGCTCTCTTGCTGCTTTCAAAAATTTTTTTGTCTTTTGACAAATTGATCATATGTCTCAGTAAGTGTCTCTTTGTGTTCATCTTTATTAGAATTCATTGAGATTTTTTGATGTGTAATTTCATGCATTTGTAAAATTTGGGAGGTTTCAGCCTTTAGTTCTTCAAATATTCTTATTGCCCAATTCTCTCTTTCCTCTCCTTCTAGGATTCCAATTATGAATACATTCATATTCTTGTTGGTGTTTCATAGGTCTCATAGACTCTGTTAATTTTTCTCATTCTTTCCTTTCAGTTCCTAGAACTGGATCATCTAATTGATCTATCTCAGGTTCATGGATTCTTTCTTCTGCCTGCTCAAATATTTTGTCAAAAATTTCTATTGATGTTTTCTTTCTTTTTTTTTTAGTTATTGTAATTTGAGGTCTTCTTGGATGGTGCTAGTGGTAAAGAAACTGCCTGCCAAGTCAGGAGACACAAGAGACATGGGTGTGATCCCTGGGTAGGGAAGATCCTCTGGAGAAGGAAATGACAACCCACTTCAGTATTCTTTCCTGGGAAATCCCATGGACAGAGAAGCCTTGTGGGCTATAGTCCATGGGACTGCAAAGAGTCAGATATGACTGAGTGACTGAGAACATTGTATTAATAAATTTCAGCTCCAGAAATTCTATTTTGTTCTTTCTTTATAATTTCTATCTCTACTGATATTTTCCATTTGATCATTTAATTTTCTCCTTATTTTTTCTCTTCTCTCTGAGGATATTTAAAGTAATTGATTTAAAGTTTTTGCTTAGTAAGTCCAATGTATGTGTTTCTTCAGGAACAGTTTCTATTATTGCTTTGTAATTGGATCATATCTTCTTGTTTTTTCACCTGCTACTTGATTTTGATGGAAAACTGGACACTTTGAGTATTATAATATGGTAAATCTGAAAATCACATTCTTCTCCTTCCTAAGGGTTTGGAAGCTTTGTTGTTGTTGTTTCACCTCAGTTCTTTGCTTTCTGTGGGCTGTATGCTTGTTTAGTGAATTTTCCAAACTAATTTTGTAAAGTCTGTATTCTTTGTCGTACGTGATCTGTGAAGTCTCTATTCCTTTACTTATGTCTAGCTAGTGTGTTGTGTTATGTTATGTCTAGCTAGTTATATGCAGAGTACATCATGAGAAACACTGGACTGGAAGAAGCACAAGCTGGAATCAAGATTGCTGGGAGAAATATCAATAACCTCAGATATGCAGATGACACCACCCTTATGGCAGAAAGTGAAGAGGAACTAAAAGCCTCTTGATGAAAGTGAAAGAGGAGAGCGAAAAAGTTGGCTTAAAGCTCAACATTCAGAAAATGATCATGGCATCTAGTCCCATCACTTCATGGGAAATAGATGGGGAAACAGCGGAAAGACTTTATTTTTAGGGGCTCCAAAATCACTGCAGATGGTGACTGCAGCCATGAAATTAAAAGACGCTTACTCCTTGGAAGAAAAGTTATGACCAACCTAGATAGCATATTGAAAAGCAAAGACATTACTTTGCCAACAAAGGTCCATCTATTCAAGGCTATGGTTTTTCCTCTGGTCATACATGGATGTGAAAGTTGGACTGTGAAGAAAGCTGAGCACTGAAAGATTGATGCTTTTCAACTGTGGTATTGGAGAAGACTCTTGAGAGTCCCTTGGACTGCAAGGAGATCCAACCAGTCCATTCTGAAGGAGATCAGCCCTGGGTGTTCTTTGAAAGGAATGAAACTAAAGCTGAAACTGCAGTACTTTGGCCACCTTATGGGAAGAGTTGACTCATTGGAAAAGACTGACGCTGGGAGGGATTGGGGGCAGGAGGAGAAGGGGATGACAGAGGATGAGATGGCTGGATGGCATCACTGACTCAATGGATGTGAGTCTGAGTGAACTCCGGGAGTTGGTGATGGACATGGAGGCCTGGCGTGCTACGATTCATGGGGTTGCAAAGAGTCGGACACGACTGAGCGACTGAACTGAACTGAGCTAGTGTTTTGACAGAAATTTTATTGAGTACTAGGAAAAGAAAGGAAGCAAGGAGGGATAGAAAGAAGGAAGAATGGGAGGGAGGAGTAGAAAATAAAGAAGAAATAAATGAAAAAGGAAAAGTCCTCCAGTCTTTTTGAGTTGGCTCTGTTTGGGGCATTCCATCAGCCAGCACTTGGCCAGGCTTTTTACAGCTCTGCTTCTGTCTTCACATTCTGCTTGCATCATGCCTAGTGATAAACTGCAGGTGGAAGCTTAGAATCTTTTAAGGTCTTATCTGAGCCTGCACCTTCTGCACAGACATGAGCATGCTCTCCAAACTCCTCAGTGTACACGGACACTTTTCAGGGCCTTAATTCACCAAAGAATGCTTTCCCCATATTTTTCTCACAGATTTTCAGTTAATCTATTGTTCATTTCAATTTCTTTCACTCCAGGAATCTGCGTGTTTTTCATTCATTGTATAATGTTCTCAAAGAATGCCCACTAGTTTTCCATCCTAAGTTGCTGGTTAGCTGAAACAAAGGCTAGTGGCTTGCATCCTTTCTTCAGATCACCCTGGACAGACTAGAAAAGACAAACAAACTCTGTGGGTGAAATTTGTTCTGCTCTCTCTGGACCCAGGAATCAGGATCCCACATTGGGAAGGAGGGCTGCCATGTTAGAATGACCCCACACCAGGAAAGTGTTGAGTTAAGCACAAACAAAACTGCCATGGGACTTTCCTATCATTTATAAGTTACTTTTTTTTTTTTCTTTTTTATTCAGCACTTGCTTTGTTCCTATAATCCCTTGGTTATTTTCCAGAGCTCTAAAAACATTGATTCTATCAAAATTTCCCCCAATAATTTCGTGCTTTATACCAGTTAGACCCTGGAAAGTTTACTCTGCTTTTTTCACTTAGTGTAACTGGCTTCTCTGACTTTTAAGTCTACAGTCAAGATCCTGAGTCAACCCTCCCTATACAGTAGGATGACCCAGGACACTGCATTATTTGAAGATAAAAAATATTGCTCAACAGACATCAGTTCTGATATCTCAATAAAATAGATGTCACACTAATTCAAAGACTCTTTCATTATACTATATGAGGATTTAAAGGACTAAGTAGAGAAATCTTCCCCACAGAGCCCTTGTGAAGACACATGCATGCCTCCTGCAGAGAAGTTTTCATCCAGTCACTAATGGAACATGGAAAAATAAGAATTAGTGAACTTATTCTAATAAATGAATAAGTAATAATACATTATTTTATAAATAATGCCTGTGTTCAAGGCATGCAAAGACCAAGACAAAGACCAGAACAGCTCTCAGTGAGATATTTTCAGGTGAGCAGTGAGATTGATGACCAAAAAAATCTGATATTATTCCATCTCTACTCTACTTTTCTCCAATGCACACCATTATTGATGATTTTTACATAAGCAATTTAATTAGGTGGCCACAAAGTTTCAAAGAGGCTAGTGACTTCTCAGTAAGACACAGATCATTGATGTAATCCCAGGTCAAATGACTCTAAAGCCTATTTCTATTACATTTTTTTAATATAAATTTATTTATTTTAATTGGAGATTAATTACTTTACAATATTGTATTGGTTTTGCCATACATCAACACATATCCGCCACAGGTATACACATGTTCCCCATCCTGAAACCCTCCTCCCAACTCCCTCCCCGTACCATCCCTCTGGGTCGTCCCAGTGCACCAGCCCCAAGCATCCAGTATTATGCATTGAACCTGGGCTAGTGACTTGTTTCATATATATTATACATGTTTCAGTGCCATTCTCCCAAATCATCCCACCCTCTCCCTCTCCCACAGAGTCCAAAAATCCGTTCTATACATCTGTGTCTCTTTTGCTGTCTCACATACAGGGTTATCATTACCATCTTTCTAAATTCCATATATATGCATTAGTAAACTGTATTGGTGCTTTTCTTTCTGGCTTACTTCACTCTGTATAATCAGCTCCAGTTTCATCCACCTCATTAGAACTGATTCAAATGTATTCTTTTTAATGGCTGAGTAATACTCCATTGTGCATATGTACCACAGCTTTCTTATCCATTCATCTGCTGATGGTCTAGGTTGCTTCCATGTCCTGGCTATTATAAACAGTGCTGTGATGAATGTTGGGGTACACGTGTCTCTTTCAATTCTGGTTTCTTCAGTGTCTATAAAATTACCTTTTCCCTTAAGAAATAAAATTTATGAAGACTTTAGGTATTTCCTTGCACTAAGTGCTTTCAAGCCAACTGCATCTTTGCAGGAGGCTGCACCACTCCCCTGCTGACTCATGGTCTTTGGTGACTGCAGTCTCATTGTGATTCATGCCCTTTGGCTGTATCCCAGCCCAGAACCAGCCCCACCCTCCCTGCCCTTGTCGGGTGAAGGTCCTGGCAGAGTTTGACCTTGACTCAGCTCATGTACAATCGATCATTGATGATGTTGCTTAGTTGCTAGAGCAGTCATCACTCACTGACAAATGGTCTAAGTCATGTGTCTTCGGTTCAGAATTTCTATTGTCACTGGAAATTTCCAATGATTCATTGAAAATCATGTTCTTCTGAATTCCAGGAATGGTATCATTTTTCAGTTAAATCTCATCATTGGGATTAGTAAGAAATGACCTCTCAGAAATGTTTCAGAAACTTTTGTATGACTTCAAAAATTTAAATAACTAAGTAAGAAAGAAAGATGGAAATGTAGATCAAGAACTCTTCAGTGTTCACATTTTTTAACAAGCCATTCAAATTTTATTGAGTGTATTACACATCAAGATTTGTATGTCAAACATATTTAAATTATATGATGGCATTTTGAAATAGTTACCNNCGAATGATTGGAATAGTTCTCCTTACTCATGGAATACTATATTTGACATTTTCATGAAGAATTAGCTACATGATCTAAATTCATTTCTTCATCATATGTAATCAGTAGTCAGTAGATATTTCAAATGAATTAACATGTAGTTGGAGGAGCTACAAACTTCTCAGAAATGACTTTCAACATATCGTTTTTCAACTTTCTTAAAATAACATGAAATGCTATCACGCCTTTAGACAGTGACAAAGTAAGGATGAGAGTGACAAGTGAGAGAGAGAGAATCTGATAGAAATACTGCATCTTCTACAATAAGAGGATTCTTAGACTGTAAGTCTCCTCTGCTTCCTGCAGGTCTTAAAAGGCCAAGACCACCAAGTTGAGGTTGACTAGGCCAATCAGGTTTTTAGCTACATTCTGCTAGGATAAACTAATGAGCTTTTGGTAGATACATGTCTGTTTGAAATTCAGGAATCCCAGAAACAATGTATGCGCTGCCTCTATGCAGGAGACCTGGGTTCGATCCCTGGGTTGGGAAGATCCCCTGGAGAAAGGAAATACTACTCACTCCAGTATTCTGGCCTGGGAAATTCCGTGAACTGTACAGTCCATGGGGTCACAAAGAGTCAGACATGACTGAGTGACTTTCACTTTCATTTTGGTAGATATGTGTTTATTTGAAATTCAGGAATCCCACAAAAACTGTATGTGCTGCCTCTATCCTTATACAGAACTAAAATTATATATTAAAATGTAAATATATGTGTACTAAAATTTTACAATAAAACAAATAATCCAATAAAAATTAGACAAGATATTTCACCAGAGCATTCACAAAATATATGAATGGTCATTAGCACATGGAAAGAGCATAATTCATCAGGGAAATGAAAACTAAATCTGTAATGTGCTATAAATGTATACACTAGTATGGCAAAAAACATTGACAAGGAAGTTAAGGGGTATCATGGCTTTATAAATTATTTTTTAAGTCCATGGTGAAATATTTAATTGTACTCATGAATAACAATATATTTTTTATAGTCTCTGATAAAATTATAAATTAACTCTGTCTTTGCATCTGTGCTCTTATGTAAATTAAATATTTAAATTCAACTGTTTTCATCAAAAGAAAGGTGATCAGCACCTGCAAACAGACATTTGTGGGTTTTTGCCTAATGATTACATATTGAATCAAAATATTATATAAGGTTCCTTGGGAGAAGCTTTGGAAAGAAAGAATTCAGAATTCAGCTTTTATAATAGTCCTTGGCCTCCAGAGGAGAAGAATTCAATCCAGGGCTAGAGACGAGGTTTGATCACTCAGAGCTTTTGTGTAATAAAGTTTTATTAAAGTATAAAGGAATAGAGAAAACTTCTGACATAGACATCAGAAGTGGGTAGAAAGAGTACCCGCTTGCTTAGTGTTAGCAATGGAGTTATATACTCTCCATTAGGTTTTTTGCCTAATGATTACATATTAATCAAAATATTAAACAAGGTTCTTTGGGAGACCCTTGGAGAAGAAAGAATTCAGAAACCTTCCATAAATCAGTGATACACCTCTGTACATTTTCTACAAAAGAATATGGTAAGACTATTATAAAAGCATTGGTTTGATATTAAATGCAATTTGAGGGCAAAGGAATATAAAATTGTCTATAACTTTGAGAACCATGTTAAGATTCAAAAATGTCTGCATCTGTCACTGCTGAGTTTTTAATATATGTTCAGTTATATACTTCACTATAAAACTATCTAAGCTCACTTTAGTCTTTGAAAATATGACATTTATTATCAGAAAAGGAAGAACAAGGAAATTGAAGGAATAGGAAAAATTTTCTCCAAAAAAGACTTTTAGTTGAAAATAAGAAAAAATATGTTCTTTTTTTCCCTTAGGAGTATTAAACTGCAAAAAGTGAGGAGATGGTTGATAATTCAATATCTTTCTGTTATACATCATCCTTCAGGCTGTTTAATTCTGAAAATGACAATCCAATTTTAAGCTTATATCAGTGAGTTTTTGCTTAGAATGGTAAAGATGTGAAAAAATTATTTTTTCCATCTTGCATGTAAAATTTTAATTTACATAACATTTATGTATGCCAAATGACAAGCCAGACGTGAATTATTGTACAACATAGCCAGAGAGGAGGACAGTAAATCAGTAGCAGCTCCAGAAATTTTTATGAGAGTGGGAATATTCTAAAACATTCACCATCAATAAGAAGATGATGCTGTGAAAGTGCTGCATTCAATATGCCAGCAAATTTGGAAAATTCAGCAGTGGCCACAGGACTGGAAAAGGGCAATTTTCATTCCAATCCCAAAGAAAGGCAATGCAAAAGAATGCTCAAACTACCACACAATTGCACTCATCTCACATGCTAGAAAAGTAATGCTCAAAATTCTCCAAGCCAGGCTTCAGCAATACGTGAACCGTGAACTCCCTGATGTTCAAGCTGGATTTAAAAAAGGCAGAGGAACCAGAGATCAAGTTGCCAACATCTGCTGGATCATGGAAAAAGCAAGAGAGTTCCAGAAAAACATCTCTTTCTGCTTTCTTGACTATGCCAAAGCCTTTGACTGTGTGGATCACAATAAACTGTGGAAAATTCTGAAAGAGATGGGAATACCAGACCACCTGACATACCTCTTGAGAAATCTGTATGCAGGTCAGGAAGCAACAGTTAGAACTGGACATGGAACAACAGACTGATTCCAAAAGGGAAAAGGAGTATGTCAAGGCTGTATATTGTTACCCTGCTTATTTAACTTCTATGCAGAGTACATCATGAGAAATGCTGGACTGGAAGAAACACAAGCTGGAATCAAGATTGCCAGGAGAAATATCAATAACCTCGATATGCAGATGACACCACCCTTATGGCAGAAAGTGAAGAGGAACTAAAAAGCCTCTTGATGAAAGTGAAAGAGGAGAGTGAAAAAGTTGGCTTAAAGCTCAACATTCAGAAAACGAAGATCATGGCATCTGGTCCCATCACTTCATGGGAAATAGATGGGGAAACAGTGGAAACAGTGTCAGACTTTATTTTGGGGGGCTCCAAAATCACTGCAGATGGTGATTGCAGCCATGAAATTAAAAGACACTTACTCCTTGGAAGAAAAGTTATGACCAAGTTAGATAGCATATTGAAAAGCAGAGACATTACTTTGCCGACTAAGGTCTGTCTAGTCAAGGCTATAGTTTTTCCAGTGGTCATGTATGGATGTGAGAGTTGGACTGTGAAGAAGGCTGAGCACCGAAGAATTGGTGCTTTTGAAGTGTGGTGTTGGAGAAGACTCTTGAGAGTCCCTTGGACTGCAAGGAGATCCAACCAGTCCATTCTGAAGATCAGCCCTGGGGTTTCTTTGGAAGGAATGATGCTAAAGCTGAAACTGCAGTACTTTGGCCACCTCATGGGAAGAGTTGACTCATTGGAAAAGACTCTGATGCTGGGAGAGATTGGGGGCAGGAGGAGAAGGGGACAACAGAGGATGGGATGGCTGGATGGCATCATAGACTCGATGGACGTGAGTCTGAGTGAACTCCGGGAGTTGGTGATGGACAGGGAGGCCTGGCGTGCTGCGATTCATGGGGTCGCAAAGAGTCGGACACGACTGAGCAACCGAACTGAACTGAACTGAACTGAAGAGTTATTCACATTTGGTAACTAAGCATCAGAAAATGTTGCTAGTGCAAATGAAAAGCTGAAGTTTTAGTTTAATTTTAATTTAAATAGCTATGTGTGGCTAATGTATGCCTTACTGACTAAACAACTGAAATGCAATACTTCCATTTTAGATACAAAGATGTTGAAAGGCAGAGATATCTTGCTCAAAAATACAACAAAGTTGGCAGAAACAAAAGCAGACAGGCCATCATATTATTGGATCCCTAGTTGGATCAACCAGTAAAGAATCTGCCTGCCAATGCAGGAGATGCAGACAGGAGACATGGGTTCAATCCCTGGATTGAGAAGATCCCCTGGAGGAGGAAATGGCAACCCACTCCGGTATTCTTGCCAGGGAAATTCCATGGACAGAGAAGCCTGATGGGTTACAGTTCATGGGGCTGCAAAGAGTTAGACATGATTGAGCAGGCACATAAGTAATGAGAAGTAAACACAGGCGCTAAGCAAGGGTGAACAAGCATATCAAACTGTTCTAGATACAAACAAGTGTGTGTGTGTGTGTGTGTGTGTGTGTGTGTGTGTGTGCACTCAGTCATATTCAGTTATTTGTGACGCTATAGACTGTAGCCCAGCAGTTTCTTCAGTCCATGGGATTTTCCAAGCAATAATACTGGAGTGGGTTGCCATTTCCTACTCTAGGGGATCTTCATGACCCAAGGAATGAACCCAAGTCTCTTGTGTCTCCTGCACTGGCAGGCAGATTCTTTATCTTTGCTGCCACCTGGAAAGCTCATAGCAAGGATACAAGCACTGTAACTCAGTACCTGTCTACTCCACAAAGTGACATCACCACAGGTCTAGTACCCATCTATCACCCTGTCATTGATCCCTTTCACCCGTTTTGCCCACCCCCAACACCTTTCCCCCTAGTAATCACTAATCTGATCTCTGAATCCATGAGTTTTTAACAATGCTACTTAGACATCACTCACTCTAATTCTTTTTACAAAACTTTGAAATTCTGATGTCACATATTCAGAGACAATTAATTCAGAAAGCACTTTAGAAGAGAGAAAGGGAGATGGGAGAAAGATATTAAATGTTCTTCTTGGAGAATTAGGTTTGAGGTTATTTCACTAATTGCAAAAGCATATTTAATAGGTAATAATAGCCCACATGAGGTTATGATATTATGATTGAGTTTACTCTATAATTAAATGCTTAAATAATTATCATTGTGTGATAAGATTTCCCAAAATGTCCAAAGACCTAATCTTAGGTCAACAAACATTTGTGTGAAGACCTGATTGATATGACTCTGAGATGTTTACAGAACAGTAATCTGAAACTCCACAAGCTATAGTACAGATACTGAGTGACCAAGAAATAGAGAATGCAAGCGGGCAGAGAAAGAAAATGAGACTTCTGTGCAGAGACTACAGGAGAAATGTAAGAGATGGTGTAAGATACACCCTGGGTCTTGAAATACATTCTAGTTCTCTAATTCAGAAAATCCCTGGGGTGTTTGAATCTGATGAGACATTGCTACTTTGCATAAGCATAATAAAAAATAAGTAATTTATTTTCCTATTCATTTAAGTGAAATGTATTTGTTTAGTTTACACAAATTTATTTTCAATTAAATACTCCCAATTAATTCATGACAATAATGCCCTTTCTCATTTCCTCAGGCAATAAAAACCCTCAGTGTCCTCCATTACTTTTCTGACCCCATTTCTTCTATGATACTTTTCCCAATACTAGGTTCTCGTGAATATCTTGTTCCTCTGCACATCAGAAGGGTTACTGGCTTCATTACTGATTTTGACACTGAATTTTCTTCCCTTTGAATAGAGTATGTTTTAATTCTATATCAGGCTACTCTTTGGTCTCTTCAGTTGGATTACAGTAAAAATAGTGGTATTTCTACCAATAACAGTAGCAGAACTATTAGAAAAATGTTGCCACTCCTTAAACAGGAACATGAAATAGTCCCCCAGAGGATTACTGAATACAGACCTTATGAAAAATAGAATGTAAAACCCTGAACTTGGAATTTATCAGATTATCTTAGCACACATGAATGATAAAATTATTTGTAGCACAACTGGGTACCTAATGCCACCACCTAAATCTGAATCCCTTTATATATCTTCCAAAAAAACATGTTACAGAATACAATAACAAAGTAAATCATGTCTTCAGATCAACAGGAACACAGAGGACACTATTAAAAACTGTGAGTAGAAAAATATACCTTAATTTTCACTAGCATCCTCTCTCAATCTTTCAAAACAGTCTTTGCAAAGGATGAGGTCAGTCAACTGGCAAATTTGCACGGAGAGAATTAAACAGCCTAAGTGTGGGTTAAAATGACCTGCCAGAAAATGTGAAGTCTTGTGTAGATAAGATCACCAACTAAAGAGAAGGAACTGGAAGCCTGCTCAAAAATCTTGTAAAGTGAAAATTATGGGAGAGAAAGGAGTTATTAATAAAAGGACAGGAGAGGCCTCCTTTGAATGCTTGAATATACAGGAGGGAGAATAGAAACAGGGGAACTTTCCTAGTGATCCAGTGGCTAAGAACCCACCTGGCAATGCAGGTGACGAGGGCTTGATCCCTGGCTGGGGCACTAGATACCCCATGCCTGTGGGGGGACTAAGCCCACGCACCTCAACTAAAGAGTCCATGTGCCCCGATGAAAAACCCCACAGACGAAGGTGGGAAGGTAAGGCAATGAGGATGTAGCCAAATGAATATTTTAAAAAGAGAGAGAGAGGGTAATGTTAGCCAAAAGCAGAGTAAGCAGCTGACAGTATCTACTGAAAGTACATGTAAATTACCCAGCAATTTTTCTTCCAAAAGTTTATACTGAAGATACATATACACACAACACACTAGTATTCAGCTGTAGAAAACATTTTCTATGAACTGAAAGAGTAATTTCTAGGGTATATTGTACAGAGGAAAGAAACAAAGTGCAAAATCATATCTACATTGCAAAAGAAAAAAAGAAGAAGAGAATATGAATGTGCATTGAGAGAGGGAAAGAGAGACTGGAAGGTGATCCAGAAACTAATGACACCAATTACCTGGAAAAAGTGGATGGAAATTGGGGGAAGAGAGGGGGTGAAAGGTTATTGTTGAACCAGGCAAAGACACCGGGATCCTTGGTCTCGGAGGAGAAGAATTCAATCCGGGGCCAGAGACGCGGCTTGATCGCTCAGAGCTTTTCTGTAATAAAGTTTTATTAAAGTGTAAAGGAGATAGAGAACGCTTCTGACATAGACATCAGCAGTGGGTAGAAAGAGTGCCCACTTGCTTAGTGTTAGCAATGGAGTTATATACTCTCCAAAGAATGTCTGGAGCTTGTAAAGAGGTCACCAGACCTACTCCCATAATTTACATTTTAAGATAACAGGACTAGCCAGAAGGTTTAACCAGATACTGTCCTCAGTCAGGATACATTGTTATATAATCCTAAGGAATGTAGAGGAAAAAAGTTTATCCTTTCTTCCTCCATGAGAATTCCAGACCCCTCTCTCCTTGGGGACCCCTAGACTTCTTATCAACCTGCCTAGAAAATGACTCTCTCAGGGGTCAGGTGGGTGATATTTTCCTGAGAATTCCTTTTCCCAAAGCTTGGACATTTGGAACATTGCTCACATTGTACATACACAAAAATAATAAAATAAAGAGGATGGGGTAAAATCTGAAATGGAGTTCAAGCAGAAATATATAAGTCTAACTGATTTTCTAAAAAATAACAAAACTAAATTTAAGGGGAAAGCACTAAAACAAAAACATAACTCAAATAACTTTTGAATGTAGTATATTAACTTTATGCCCTCAAGGTAAATACTAAAATAACTGTTTCAAAATGCTCAACCTTGGTGCATCATTTTTCCACAGTAGTACGAGGCAAGAATTCTAAAACTACTTACTGTGCTTTCTAGGATTAAACAAGCAAGTATATGTGAAGTATATTGGAAATCGGAGTTTTATTGGGGGGCTTGTTTTGGTTTTTTACTATTTTAGAAATAAGTGTACAAAGAAAATCCACTGGGCAGAGGAGCCTGGCAGGCTAGAGTCCATGGGGCTGCAAAGAGAGTCAGTCTCAGCGCAAACAACAACAAATATAGAAAGGGAGATTAGAATAAACCTGGTGGTTTGAATTGGAATTGTATGGAGTATAGTAAATCCTTGTTTTGTAAATGTAGCTTCAGTTCAGTTCAGTCGCTCAGTCATATCCGACTCTACGACCCCATGAATCGCAGCACGCCAGGCCTACCTGTCCATCATCAACTCCCGGAGTTCACTCAGACTCACGTCCATCGAGTCAGGGTTGCCATCCAGCCATCTCATCCTCTGTTGTCCCCTTCTCCTCCTGCCCCAAATCCCTCCCAGCATCAGAGTCTTTTCCAATGAGTCAACTCTTTCCATGAGGTGGCCAAAGTACTGGAGCTTCAGCTTTAGCATCATTCCTTCCAAAGAAACCCCAGGGCTGATCTCCTTCAGAATGGACTGGTTGGATCTCCTTGCAGTCCAAGGGACTCTCAAGAGTCTTCTCCAACACCACACTTCAAAAGCATCAATTCTTCGGCACTCAGCCTTCTTCACAGTCCAGCTCTCACATCCATACATGACCACTGGNACTGTTTCCACATCTATATCCAATACAGTGCTATTAATAAATGAATACTTTTTTCTAATTTTTGCAGGTTGAGATTTTTGTACCTTTCCAGACATAAACTTTTATTATTACCAGATTTTTACTGTTGAATCTCCACACTTATCAACTTTCAGCATGATTAATTGTATTGTTGCAGCTGAGAAACCAAGATTAAAATAAAAATTCAGCCCCCATGTTAGTAAGTAGTCTAAATGTTTAAGCTTTTTCCCTTTATATCCATATATTTAACATGTCTACGTGTTTAAAACTTACTCTAGTGCACATTATATGACTGTATATGCAAATATATGATTTCATTGAAACAACTAAAGTGTTTTCACATTTTTTGATTTTTCATTTGTCTTATTGTAAGGGAAGAAAATCTCCCTCTCTCTTTCTGAGTTATTAGCTGAGATCCCTGTAATAAAAACCAGGTTAACAAGAGAAAAACAAGCATGTTTGTTAGCATGTCTGCCTTGTGTTCACATGGGAGATACACAGAGCAGAATGAGTTTCTCCCCAGGCCACCAAGCATTCAGGATCAAACACTAGCTTAGTAAGGATATAGACCTCTTTGTGGTTGTCTAGTTGCTAAGTTGTGTCAGACTCTGCGACTCCATGGACTGTAGCCCACCAGGTTCCTCTTTCCATGGAATTTTCCAAGTAAGAATACTGGAATGGGTTGCTGTTTCCTTCTTCAGGGGATCTTCCCAACCCATGGATCGAACCCGGGTGTCTGTATTGGCAGGCAGATTCTTTACTGATGAACCACCTAGGAAGCCCTTTTTGGTTGTTGTTCAGTTGTTAAATCAAGTCAAGTCCAACTCTTTGCAACCCCATGAACTACAGCAGGCCTAGCTTCTCTGTCCATCACTACCTCCGAGTTTGCTCAAACTTATGGCTACTGAGTCAGTGATGCCATCCAATCATCTCATCCTTTGTCGCCCCATTCTCCTCTTTCCTTGAATTTTTCTCAGCATCAGAATCTTTTCCAATAAGTGGGCTCTTTGCATCAGGTGGCCAAAGTATTGGAGCATCAGCTTCAGCAGCAGATATTCCAGTTAATATTCAGGATTCATTTCCTTTAGGATTGACTGATTTGATCTCTTACAGTCCAAGGGAATCTCAAGAGTCTCCAGAACCACAGTTCAAAAGCATCAATTCTTTGGTGCTCAGCTTTCTTTATAGTCCAACTCTTGCATCCATACATGACTACTGAAAAAACCATAGCTTTGACTATATGGACCTTTGTTGGCAAAGTGATGTCTCTGCTTTTTTTTTTTGGCAAAGTGATGTCACACTGTCTAGGTTTGTCATAGCTATTCTTTCAAGGAGCAAGTATCTTTTGACTTCAAGGCCACAGTCATGGTCTCCATTGATTTTGGAGCCCAAGAAAATGAAATCTGACACTGTTTCCACATTTCCCCCATCTATTTGCCATGAACTGATAGGACCAGATGCCATGACTTTGGTTTTTTGAATGCTGAGTTTTATGCCAGCTTTTTCACTCTCGTCTTTCACCTTCATCAAGAGGCACTTTAGTTCTTCTTTGCTTTCTGCCATTAAAGTGGTACCATCTGCATAACTAAAGTTGTTGATAGTTCACCCAGCAATCTTGATTCCAGCTTGTGATTCATCCACCCCAGCATTTCGCTTGATGTACTCTGCATACAAGTTAAATAAACAAGGTGACAACATACAGCCTTGACGTACTCCTTTCCCAGTTTGGAACCAGTCCTTTGTTCCATGTCTGGTTCTAACTGCTGCTTCTTGTCCTGCATACAGGTTTCTCAGGAGACAGGTAAAGTGGTCTGATATTTCCATCTCTTTAAGAATATTCCACAATTTGTTGTGATCCACATGGTCATCGGTTTTAGCATAATCAGTGAAGCAGAAGTATATATTTTTTTAATTCCCTTGCTTTTCTATGATCTGATGTATGATGGCAATTTGGTCTCTGGTTCCTCTGTCTTTTCTAAATCCACCTTGTGCATCTGGAAGTTCTTGATTCACATCCTGCTGAAGCCCTCTTAAGAGGAGAGCCAATGAATTTGAGACAAGATGAACAGGCCCTTAGAATAAATAGGAGGTGTGATATGTTGTGAATTTGTCTAGGTGTGGTGCCCACTTCCAATCTCCTCTTTAGAGATAAAATCTTCCCTGGTTGACGAAACTCATCAGCGGTATTGCACTTGGCCCAGTTCATCCAGGACATCAGGTCACTGAGACTTTCCTGGAAGCTAGCGGTCTGGCATCCTTAAAAAATATGTTTCTTAAAGACCTTGTACTTTAATATCCCGCATTTTAGTTTTCCTGAAATTTATAAATGTATAACTCTGGTGTGATAAAGTCATAGGAGAGAAAGGGTAAGTTTATGTATGTATGTGAGAGAGACAGAGACAATGAAGAAGGTGAAGATTTTCCTAAGCTTATTTTCTAAGTGGATCAAGGAACTGATAACTTCAGAGTCTGCTATAAAGAAAAATGAGACTATTCACTTCCAGGTCAGTAATTTGAATTCAGCTCAGCTCAGTATTACCCCTAAGCATGAAATATGTGTTATTTAGGTTGGTGCCAGAATAAAAATAGGATAGCTGCCCTATTAAGAGCTGAAAGCCATCAATATTCTCCAAATCAACAGCACACCACTCATGGCAAGTGAGGTTCGATGCAACAGGGTTCAGTAGGTGGCTTAATACAGCACCTTACTCAGGCAATATGTAAATGCATTCTAAACCTTTCCAAGACTCTTTTTACTCGAAATAGGAATTCAGCTCCATTTTGGTGTCACGTCCAAAGTGGGATGTATGAGTCTATGCTTTACTAAGACTACAGAATTAGAGGCAAGACTTTATTTAGGCTGTTAAACTGTGCTATTAAGCAGGAAGCTTTCTTTGTGGATGGATAATACACCCTAAAATTCAAGGTATTTTTTTTTCACTCTAATCTTCTATAATTATATTCTACTCTAGCATAATTCCTAGGCTTATTGTGGATGCTCCTTAATATTTTTGTAATAGATAGAAAATGGATGGATAAGGAGTCTGTCAGGTAAAAATGGAAACAGAATTCATGCTACATCCAGTTATCTTTATATAGCTTGAAAATGTATCTAAAAAAGGCTGAATTAAAAAGGACACAGTTTCTTGGACACCACCTGGCAGAGAAATCACAAAAGGAAAAAGCAATATGATACAGGTCATCCAAATTTTTCCTCTGAAAAGGCTGAATCCTCGTTTCTATTCTGTGTGTAGAAGCCAGAGCAATATGTTTTGTGTAAATCAGATTCATCATTTCCTTCTTTTTTTGTTTCACCTTTCTTTGCAAAGTTTTATATATGTCCGTTTGCTCCTAAGTCAGGAAGCACTAAATGCTTTCATGTGCATGAAGGTAGTGCCATGCTGGGTAAATGCTGATTGAAATTAGTTGAATAAGCTGATCCTATTTTCCATTTTGGGCTTCCCAGGTGGCTCAGCAATAAAGAATCTGCCTGCCAATGCAGAAGAGGCAGATTTGACCCCTGGGTCAGGAAGATTCCCCAGGAGAAGGAAATGGCAACCCATTCCAGTTTTCTTGCCTGGGAAATCCCATGGACAGAGGAATCTAGTGGGTTGTAGTCCATGAGGTTGCAAAAGAGTATAGGACACGACTTGGTGACTAAACAGCAACAGCAACAACAAACTGTAGGGAATGAGCAGGAAAGATATGAGGCAGGGGTCAGAAGGTGAGATGGTGGGAGCTGAGATTAAGGAGCGTCAAGGATATTGGTACTGATATGACTGTGGAGCTGAGTGACAGAGAGAAAGAAAAAAATCCTTCAGGGAGAGCAAGTCACCACCCAGAAGCCAGATAAGCTGAGCTATGTGGATGCTGAAATAAACAATTATGGCAAAACCATGTAAGTATTCACCAAAGGAGTATGTTCCAGCATGCAGAAGTGTCCTTAAGCTTTCAAATCATTAGCCTAGTGTTGACACATTATATAGGCTTTTAATAAAAGTTTGAGGCCTAAATTTCCTAACACTCATTTGTGTGTGCAGAATAAAGAATGGGGAGATGACCAAATCCCTTTCACTTTAAGTTTAGGTTTTGTTATATCACATAAGGCTTCTCTAGTGGCTCAAACCGTAAAGAATCTGCCTACAATGCAGGAGATCTGAGTTCGATCCCTGGGTGGATCAGGAAGATCCCCTGGAGAAGGAAATAACTACCCACTCCACCATTTTTGCCTGGAAAATTTCATGGGCGTACCAGCCTGTCAGGCTAGAGTCCATGGGGTCACAGAGTCGGACACGACTGAGCAACTAACACTTTCACTTTTTCTTTTTTATGTCACATAAGAAAATGTGACTCCTGTGGGTTTGTGTCTTCCTGGTGGCTATTCCTGGGTCTTCCTGACTGTTATACTAGAACCTTCTAAACTAGCCTTAAAGCATGCTAATCATACTTTATTCTTAAGTATTTCTAGTCTGGAGAATCTATAGTTCTAACTGTTAGGCAGTTATACTTCCTAACTGCACTGACTCTTAGATAAACAAACACCTATAAAGACTTGGGGAGGTGTGCTACAATTAAGGCATTAAGATTCATCAAGGAGAGTAGACTGATTGGTGCTCAAAAAATGAAATTAGAGAAATATTTTGACACATGTGTACACAATCATCTCTATCTTATTTTTAAATGCATTTACTTAACATTATATATCATATAAAATGACCAGAATGCTTAATTAAAGCATTCTGTAACAGATGAGCAATGAAATCATATTTTACTAATATGTGTACCTTGTATTCCCATAGAGACTGAGACAGAACTGTGTTTGAGTATCTCCTGTGGAGGTACAGGTCAGCAGTGGACTGCTGGCGCAGGGGCTCTGGGTGCAGCAGACCTGGGTATGGCATAAGCCCTCTTGGAGGTGATCGCCATTAACGCCACCATAGAGCCACCAGAACTTACACAGGACTGGGAAAATAGACTCTCAGAGGGCACAAACAAAACCTTGTGTGTGCCAGGGCCAGGAGAAAGGAGCAGTGACCGTACAAGAGACTGCCCCGGACATGCCTGTGGGTGTCCGGGAGTTTCTGGCAGAGGCGTGTTTCGATGGTGGCCTGCTGCAGGGTCAGGGGCCACTGAGAGTAGCAGTGCATGCATGAGATCTCTTGAAGGAGGTCGCCATTATCTTCATGACCTCCACCATAGTTTGGCCTGAGATAAATAACAGGGAGGGAAGACAGCTTCACCCATCAACAGAAAATCTGATTAGAGATTTACTGAGCATGGCCCCACCTATCAGAACAAGACCCAGTTACCCCTCAGTCAGTCTCTCCCATCAGGAAGGTTCCATACGCCTCTTATCCTTCTCCATCAGAGGGCAGACAGAGTGAAAATCACAGTCACAAAAAATGAACCAATCTGATCACATGGACCAGAGTTCAGTTCAGTTCAGTTGCTCAGTCATGTCCGACTCTTTGCAACCCCATGAATCGTAGTACTCCAGGCTGCCCTGTCCATCACCAACTCCCGGAGTTCACTCAGACTCACTTCCATCGAGTCAGTGATGCCATCCAGCCATCTCATCCTCTGTTGTCCCCTTTTCCTCCTGCCCCCAATCCCTCCCAGCATCAGAGTCTTTTCTAATAAGTCAACTCTTCGCATGAGGTGGCCAAAGTACTGGAGTTTCAGCTTTAGTTTCATTCCTTCCAAAGAAATCCCAGGGCTGATCTCCTTAAGAATGGACTGCTTGGATCTCCTTTCAGTCCAAGGGACTCTCAAGAGTCTTCTCCAACACCACACTTCAAAAGCATCAATTCTTCGGTGCTCAGCCTTCTTCACAGTCCAGCTCTCACATCCATACATGACCACAGGAAAAACCATAGCCTTGACTAGACGGACCTTAGTCAGCAAAGTAATGTCTCTGCTTTTGAATATACTATCTAGGTTGGTCATAACTTTTCTTCCAAGGAGGAAGCATCTTTTAATTTCATGGCTGTAGTCACCATCTGCAGTGATTTTGGAGCCCCCCAAAATAAAGCCTGACACTGTTTCCACTGTTTCCCCATCTTTTTCACATGAAGTGATGGGACCAGATGCCATGATCCTCATTTTCTGAATGTTGAGCTTTAAGCCAACATTTGCACGCTCCAATTTCACTTTCATCAAGAGGCTTTTTGCCTCCTCTTCACTTTCTGTCATAAGGGTGGTGTCATCTGCATATCTGAGGTTATTGATATTTCTCCCAGCAATCTTGATTCCAGCTTGTGTTTCCTCCAGTCCAGCATTTCTCATGATGTACTCTGCATAGAAGTTAAATAAGCAGGGTGACAATATACAGCCTTGACATACTCCTTTTCCTATTTGGAACCAGTCTGTTGTTCCATGTCCAATTCTAACTGTTGCTTCCTGACCTGCATACAGATTTCTCAAGAGGCAGGTCAGGTGGTCTGGTATTCCCATCTCTTTCAGAATTGTCCACAGTTTATTGTGATCCACACAGTCAAAGGCTTTGGCATAGTCAAGAAAGCAGAAAGAGATGTTTTTCTGGAACTCTCTTGCTTTTTCCATGATCCAGCAGACGTTGGCAATTGGATCTCTGGTTCCTCTGCCTTTTCTAAAACCAGCTTGAACATCAGGAAGTTCATGGTTCACATATTGCTGAATCCTGGCTTGGAGAATTTTGAGCATTACTTTACTAGCATGTGAGATGAGTGCAATTATGTGGTTGTTTTAGCATTCTTTGGCATTGCCTTTCTTTGGGATTGAAATGAAAACTGCCCTTTTCCTGTCCTGTGGCAACTGCTGAGTTTTCCAAATTTGCCAGCATATTGAGTGCAACTTTCACAGCATCATCTTTCAGGATTTGAAATAGCTCAACTAGAATGCAGTCACCTCCACTAGCTTTGTTCATAGTGATGCTTTCTAAGGCCCGCTTGACTTCACATTCCAGGATGTCTGGCTCTAGATAAGCGATCACACCATTGTGATTATCCAGGTCATGAAGATCTTTTTTGTACAGTTCTTCCATGTACTCTGGCCATCTCAATGTCTTCTGCTTCTGTTACATTCATACAATTTCTGTCCTTTATCGAGCCCATCTTTGCATGAAACATTCCCTTGGTATCTCTAATTTTCTTGAAGAGATCTCTAGTCTTTCCCATTCTGTTCTTTTCCTCTATTTCTTTGCATTGATCGCTGAAGAAGGCTTTCTTATCTCTTCTTGCTATTCTTTGGAACTCTGCATTCAGATGCTTATATATTCCGTTTTCTCCTTTGCTTTTTGTTTCTCTTCTTTTCACAGCTATTTGTAAGGCCTCCCCAGACAGCCATTTTGCTTTTTTGCATTTCTTTTCCATGGTGATGGTCTTGATCCCTGTCTCCTCTACAATGTCACGACCCTCATTCCATAGTTCATCAGGCACTCTATCAGATCTAGGCCCTGAAATCTATTTCTCACTCCCACTGTATAATCATAAAGGATTAGATTTAAGTCATACCTGAATGGTCTAGCGGTTCCCCTACTTTCTTCAATTTAAGTCTGATTTTGTTAATAAGGAGTTCATAATCTGAGCCACATTCAGCTCCTGGTCTTGTTTTCTTTTTGACTGTATAGAGATTCTCCATCTTTTGCTGCAGAGAATATAATCAATCTGATTTCGGTGTTGACTCTCTGGTGATGTCCATGTGTAGAGTCTTCTCTTGTGTTGTTGGAAGAGGGTGTTTGCTATGACCAGTGCATTTTCTTGGCAAAACTCTATTAGTCTTTGCCCTGCTTTATTCTTCATTCCAAGGCCAAATTTGCCTGGTACTCCAGGTGTTTCTTGACTTCCTATTTTTGCATTCCAATCCCCTAAATGAAAAGGACATATTTTTTGGGTGTTAGTTCTAAAAGGTCTTGTAGGTCTTCATAGAACCGTTCAACTTCAGCTTCTTCAGCATTACTGGTTGGGGCATAGACTTGGATTACAATTATACTGAATGGTTTGCCTTGGAAATGAAGAGAGATCATTCTGTCATTTTTGAGATTGCACCCAAGTACTGCATTTCAGACTCTTTTGTTGACTATGATGGCTACTCCATTTCTTCTGAAGCATTCCTGCCTGCAGTAGTAGATATAATGGTCATCTGAGTTATATTCACCCATCCAGTCCATTTTGGTTCCTAGAATGTCAACATTCACTCTTGCCATCTCTTGTTTGACCACTTCCAATTTTCCCTGATGACATTCTAGGTTCCTATGCAATATTGCTCTTTACAGCATCAGACCTTGCTTCTATCACCAGTCACATCCACAGCTGGGTATTGTTTTTGCCTTGGCTCCATCCCTTCATTCTTTCTGGAGTTATTTCGCCACTGATATCCAGTAGCGTGTTGGGCACCTACTGACCTGGGGAGTTCCTCTTTCAGTATCCTATCATTTTGCCTTTTCATACTGTTCATGGGTTCTCAAGGCAAGAATACTGAAGTGGTTTGCCATTCCCTTCTCCAGTGGACCACAATCTGTCAGACCTCTCCACCGTGACCCGCCTGTCTTGGGTTGCCCCGCGGGCATGGCTTGGTTTCATTGAGTTAGACAAGGCTGTGGTCCTAGTGTGATTAGATTGACTAGTTTTCTTTGAGTATGGTTTCAGTGTGTCTGCCCTCTGATGCCCTTTGCAACACCTACCATCTTACTTGGGTTTCTCTTACCTTGGGCGTGGGATATCTCTTCATGGCTGCTCCAGCAAAGCACAGCCACTGCTCCTTACCTTGGATGAGGGGTATCTCCTCACTGCCACCCTTCCTGACCTTCAACGTGGGATAGCTCCTCTAGGTCCTCCTGCACCCACACAGCCACCGCTGTTTGGACATGGAGTTGCTCCTCCTGGCTGTCGTCCCTGACCTCTGATGCAGGGTACCTCCTCTCGCTGTTCTGCGCCATTGCAGCCTGGCACTCTCGGCCACTGCCCCTGACCTCAGACACGGGGTAACTCCTCTTGGCAGCCGCCCTTCAGGCATGGGGTCCTCCGGGCTTCTGCCCCTGACCTTGGACGTGGGGTAGCTCCTCTCAGCCGCACTTAGTGTGCCGGTCGCAGCCGCCTGTGCTTAGTGGACCACAGCCTTGTCTAACTCAATGAAACTATGAACCATGCCTTGTAGGGCCACACAAGACAGACAGGTCATGGTGGGATAGGACACTGAAAGAGGAACTCTCCAGGTGCCGAATATGCTCCTGGAGTTCAGTGGAGAAATAACTCCAGAACGAATGAAGGGATGGAGTCAAAGCAAAAACAACACCCAGTTGTGCATGTGACTGGTGATAGAAGTAAAGTCTGATACTACAAACAGCAATGTTGCATAAGAAAAATCAAGGTAAACTGACGTGATCAAACAGGAGATGGCAAGAGTGAACACTGATATTTTAGGAATCAGTGAACTAAAATGGACTGGAATGGGTGAATTTAACTCAGAAGACCATTATATCTACTACTATGGGCAAGAATCCCTTTAAAAAAATGGAGTAGCCATCATAGTCAACAAAAGACTCCAAAATACATTGGATGCAATCTCAAAAATGATGAAGTGATCTCTGTTCATTTCCAAGGCAAACCATTCAATATCACAGTAATCCAAGCCGATGCTGCGACCAGTAATGCTGAAGAAGCTGAAGCTGAACAGTTCTATGAAGACCTACAAGACCTTTAGAACTAACACCTACAAAAGATTCCCTTTTCATTATAGGGAACTGGAATGAAAAAATAGGAAATCAAGAAACACCTGGAGTAACAGGCAAATTTGGCCTTGGAGTACAGAATGAAGCAGGGCAAAGGCTAATAGAGTTTTGCCAAAACAACACACTGGTCATAGTAAACACCCTCTTCCAACAACACAAGACAAGACTCTACATATGGACATAACCAGATGGTCAATACTGAAATTAGATTGATTATATTCTTTGCAGACAAAAATGAAGAAGTTCTATACAGTCAGCAAAAACAAGACCAGGAGCTAACTGTGGCTTAGATCATGAACTCCTTATTGTCAAATTCAAACTGAAATTGAAGAAAGTAGGGAAAACCACTAGACCATTCAGGTTATGACCTAAATCAAATTCCTTACGATTATACAGTGGAAATGACAAACAGATTCAGGGATTAGATCTGATAGACATGGTGCCTGAAGAACTATGGATGGAGGTTCATGACATTGTACAGGAGGCAGGGATCATGACCATCCCCAAGAAAAAGAAATGCATAAAGGCAGAATGGTTTCTGGAGAGGCCTTACAAATAGCTGTGAAAAGAAGACAAGTGAAAAGCAAAGAAGAAAAGGAAAGATAAAACAATTTGAATGCAGAGCTCAAAAAAATAGCAGGGAGAGATAAGAAAGCCTCTTTCAGTGATCATTGCAAAGAAATAGAGGAAAACAATAGAATGGGAAAGACCAGAGATCTCAAGAAAATTAGAGATACCAAGGGAACATTTCATGCAAAGATGAGCACAAAAAAGGGAAAGAAATGGTATGGAACTAACAGAAGCAGAAGATATTAAGTGCTGGCAAGAATACACAGAAGAACTATACAAAAAACATTTTCACAAACCATATTATCATGATGGTATTATCACTCACTAGAGCCAGACATCCTGAAATGTGAAGCCAAGTGGGCCTTAGGAAGCATCACTACAACAAAACTACTGGAGGAGATGGAATTCCAGTGGAGCTATTTCAAATCCTAAAAGATGATGCTGTAAAAGTGCTGCACTCAATATGCCAGCATATTTGGAAAATTCTGCAGTGGCCACAGGACTGGAAAAGATCAATTTTCATTCCAATCCCAAAGAAAGGCAATCCCAAAGAATGCTCAAACTACTGAACAATTGCACTCATCTCACATGCTAGTAAGGTAATGCTCAAAATCCTCAAAGCCAGGCTTCAACAATATGTGAACCATGAAATTTCAGATGTTCAAGCTGGATTTAGAAAAGGCAGAGGAATGAGAGATCAAACTGGCAACATCTGCTGGATCATGGAAAAAGCAAGAGAGTTCCAGAAAAACATCTCTTTCTGCTTTATTGACTATGCCAAAGCCTTTGACTGTGTGGATCACAATAAACTGTGGAAAATTCTGAAAGAGATGGGAATACCAGACCACCTTTACATGCCTCTTGAGAAATCTGTATGCAGGTCAGGAAGCAACAGAACTGGACATGGAACTGGTTCCAAACAGGAAAAGGAGTACGTCAAGGCTGTATATTGTCACCCTGCTTATTTAACTTATATGCAGAGCACATCATGAGAAACGCAGAGCTGGAAGAATCAAAAGTTGGAATCAAGATTGCTGGGAGAAATATCAATAACCTCAGATGCAGATGACACCACCCTTATGGCAGAAAGTGGAGAGGACCTAAAAAGCCTCTTGATGAAAGTGAAAGAGGAGAGTGAAAAAGTTGGCTTAAAGCTCAACATTCAGAAAACGAAGATCATGGCATCCAGTCCCATCACTTCATGGCAAATAGGTGGGGAAAGAGTGGAAAGAGTGACAGAATATTTTTGGGGCTCCAAAATCAATCACTGCAGATGGTGACTGCACCCATGAAATTAAAAGAAGCTTTCTCTTTGGAAGAAAAGCTATGACCAACCTAGATAGCATATTAAAAGGCAGGCCAACAAAGGTCAGTCTAAGTCAAAGCTATCATTTTTCCAGTAGTCATGTATGGATGTGAGAGTTGGGACTATGAAAAAGCTGAGTGCCTAAGAATTGATGCTTTTGAACTGTGGTGTTGGGGAAGACTCTTGAGAGTCCCTTGTGCAAGGAGATCCCACCAGTCCATCCTAAAGGAGATCAGTCCTGAATATTCATTGGAAGGACTGATGCTGAAGCTGAAACTCCAATACTTTGGCTACCTGATGGGAAGAACTGACTCATTTGAAAAAAAAAAAAACCCTGTTTCTGGGAAAGATTGAGGGCAGGAGGAGAAGGGGACGGCAGAGGATGAGATGGTTGGATGGCATCACCAAATCAATGGACATGAGTTTGAGTAAACTCTGAGAGTTGGTGATGGACAGGGAGGCCTGGCGTGCTGTAGTCCATGGGGTCGCAAAGAGTTGGACACAACTGAATGACTGAACTGAACTTAACTGAACTGTATTCCCAGAAGTTGATAAAGACTATGCTTGCTAATTCAGGAGATGCAAGAGACTCAGGTCAATCCCTGGGTCAGGAAGATTTCTGGAGTAAGGAACTGGAAAACCACACAAATACTCTCGCCTAAAAATTCCATGAACAGTGAAGCCTGGTGGGTAACAGTTCATGGGGTAGAGTTGCAAAGAGTTGGACTTGACTGAGTACAAACACCCACGTACTTTGTATTCAGTATAGAGTGTAGTGTTTAACATTATATGATTACAATAGAGCTTTCTCAGTTTATTTTGATTTAAAAATGTATTCAAAGAACTTAGAACAGTGCTTAACAGAGTTCTTGTTCAGTAGGTATTAAGCAAGAAATAAACTGTATGGATGGAGAGGACAATGGCACCCCACTCCAGTACTCTTGCCTGGAAAATCCCATGGATGAAGGAGCCTGGTAGGCTGCAGTCCATGGGGTCATGAAGAGTCGGACATGACTGAATGACTTCACGTTCACTTTTCACTTTCATGCACTGGAGAAGGAATGGCAACCCACTCCAGTATTCTTGCCTGGAGAATCCCAGGGATGAGGGACCCTGGTGGGCTGCTGTCTATGGGGTCACACAGAGTCAGACACGACTGAAGCGACTTAGCAGCAGCAAACTATATGGATAATCTTCTAAACATATAAGTTTTTAAATAAGTAAACCTTTTTTTTTCATGTATAAAAGTTGAATCTGCAAGCTGTTTCTTGGTTATTTTGATTCCATCCAGTTATGTAGCACCCAAAGCATAAAAGCAGTGGTCAATTTCAGGAGAGAATTACCAGGCAACAAATGAAACAATTCATGTCTTCATATCTGAAGTCAAAAAAAGGGCAAAACCCAGAAACATGAAGAGAGCTGAACTATTGATGTAAAAACAAGAGCTTGACAAAATTGTCATTTAAGTGGTCCAGGTCCTTTGTCTGATTTAAGAAGCCTCCAACCAACAGAAAGAGATCTGCAAAAGTTCTCTCTACAGTCAGATTATCACAGTTGGGCACCTTAATGAGACAGTTGCAAGAGCTGAAGAAAAAAGTACATTCTCTTCTTGCTGTGAAGCTGGAAGGTCAAGGAAGACATCTGAAAGGAGTTGCAAATTGCAGATTAGGCTAAAACCCCTTATCAAGTTTTCTTTGATAAATCCTTTGCTATCAGCTTTTAAGTGCTACTGTATTTAGAGGCTCTTTAAAAAAGAGATTTTTTTTCTGATTGCCACAGAAAATGCTGGGAAAAAATACCCAGCAATCATTGACTTTAGCTTGGTTCTTCTGAAAAATAGACTTTTCATTGTAAAGTGGAGTGATCACTTTATAATGAAGCATTCACTCAAGTCTCTCAGCCACTGCCTAGTAATGAGTAAGGTGTGACTTACAACCACACTTCTCCAATCACAACACATACTTTTGCATGAGAACTGAGTATGGGCCATGACTGCTTTCCAAACTGAATAAGTAGGTGGAAGATCAAGATAAGATTATTGCATGGGAAAAGGAAGAAATAGGCAGAGATGATGGGGAAGGGGGAGAGCACTGTTCTGAGCAATAGTAGTGCTTCATTTTCAAGATCACTTATTTTATCATTACCTTTATCCACTTCTGTCTAACGTGCACATGTCATTCTTCATGGTTTTATAAAAGAGTAACAGGCAAATTTGGCTTTGGAATGCGGAATGAAGCAGAGAAAAGACTAATAGAGTTTTGCCAAGAAAATGCACTGGTCATAGCAAACACCCTCTTCCAACAACACAAGAGAAGACTCTACACATGGACATCACTAGATGGTCAACACCAAAACCAGATTGATTATATTCTTTGCAGCCAAAGATGGAGAAGCTCTATACAGTCAAAAAGAAAACAAGACCAGGAGCTGAATGTGGCTCAGATTATGAACTCCTTATTAACAAATTCAGAATTGAAGAAAGTAGAGAAAACCGCTAGACCATTCAGGTATGACCTAAATCAAATCCCTTATGATTATATAGTGGAAGTGAGAAATAGATTTAAGGGACTAGATCTGATAGATAGAGTGCCTGATGAACTATGGAATGAGGTTCGTGACATTGTAGAGGAGACAGGGATCAAGACCATCCCCATGGAAAAGAAATGCAAAAAAGCAAAATGGCTGTCTGGGGAGGCCTTACAAATAGCTGTGAAAAGAAGAGAGGCAAAAAGCAAAGGAGAAAAGGAAAGATATAAGCATCTGAGTGCAGAGGTCCAAAGAATAGCAAGAAGAGATAAGAAAGCCTTCTTCAGTGATCAATGCAAAGAAATAGAGGAAAAGAACAGAATGGGAAAGACTAGAGATCTCTTCAAGAAAATTAGAGATATCAAGGGAACATTTCATGCAAAGATGGGCTCGATAAAGGACAGAAATGGTATGGACCTAACAGAAGCAGAAGATATTAAGAAGAGGTGGCAAGAATACACGGAAGAACTGTAC
>SJYQ01005408.1:209366-222650 GCA_006410935.1 Redunca redunca
TGGGAAGAGTTGACTCATTGGAAAAGACTCTGATGCTGGGAGGGACTGGGGGCAGGAGGAGAAGGGGACGACCGAGGATGAGACGGCTGGATGGCATCACGGACTCAATGAACATGAGTCTGAGTGAACTCCGGGAGATGGTGATGGACAGGGAGGCCTGGCGTGCTGCGATTCATGGGGTCACAGAGTCAGACACGATTGAGTGACTGAACTGAACTGAACTGGCACAGTAATACAGGAAGCAGAAAGATGGAAACAGCCATATTGTCTTGTTATATACATATTATTTTGAGACTGTATTTTTTTGATTGTTACTGTAACAAATGACCACAAATACACTGGCTTAAAACCACACAAACTGACTATCTTACAGTTCCAGAGGTCAGAATTCTGAAATAGGTCTTGTGAATCTGCAGTCCAGGTGTCGGTGGGGCTGCGTTCCCTTTTAGCGACTCCATGGAAATCTTTTCTTGTCGTTTCCAGCTCATAGGGGCTGGCTGCTTTTTCTCATGGCTGTGACCATGAGTCTTTATCAGATTTTGATAGTGTGAGGGAAGGGTTCTTAGGCTTCACTCTTCCCCATTTAAAACCCTTGTGATTTACTAGCCCTTCTTGGATAAACCAAGATAACCTCCTTAAGGCCAGCTGATTGTTAACGTTTAGTCACTCCATCATGACTGAGTCTTTGCCACCCCATGGACTTATCCCACCAGGCTCCTCTGTCCATGAAATTCTAGCTGATCAACAAGCTTAACTCCATCTGCAATTTTAATTTTTTCTTGCTAAGTAAACTAATCACAGATTCTCAGGATCAGTACGTGATATTTTTAGAAGCCCATTATTCTGTGACCCACCCCTGTCCTACACCACCACCCACCCGCAGCAGCATAGCAAGTCATTTCTATTTTTAGCTCTCAGATACTTTTACTCTAGTACTGTTTTCTATATAACATTAAAAATTTCCCCTTAACATTGTGGCAATGGTAACTCAAAAACAAATGGTGAAGAATGAACCCCTGATTCAAGAGAGGATCATATCCCAAACCTTACATATGTATTAATGATGATGTTGTCAAATTAGATGTGGTGGTGAGTTCCAAAAAATCGACAGAATTACTTTGAATACATACATTTGCTACATGAAATTAGTGTATTTTCAAAGGATAGCTTTTGTTTGATATGTCTCATTTAAATGATCCCCCCAAAAATTTTTCTAAAATTCTCTGGATACTAATAAAGTTTTTGTAAAATATTAATAGTCTGGATAATCTTAAGATTTTGGTAATAATCAACATATCAGTATTAAAATTTTACAAAAAGCAGAGACATTACTTTGCCAACAAAGGTCCATCTAGTCAAGGCTATGGTTTTTCCTGTGGTCATGTATGGATGTGAGAGTTGGACTGTGAAGAAAGCTGAGCACCGAAGAATTGATGCTTTTGAAGTGTGGTGTTGGAGAAGACTCTTGAGAGTCCCATGGACTGCAAGGAGATCCAACCAATCCATTCTGAAGGAGATCAGCCCTGGGATTTCTTTGGAGGGAATGATGTTGAAGCTGAAACTCCAGTACTTTGGCCACCTCATGAGAAGAGTTGACTCACTGGAAAAGACTTTGATCCTGGGAGGGATTGGGGGCAGGAGGAGAAGGGGATGACAGAAGATGAGATGGCTGGATGGCATCACTGACTCATTGGGCATAAGTCTGAGTGAATTCTGGGAGTTGGTGATAGACAGGGAGGCCTGGCGTGCTGCAATTCGTGGGGTCGCTAAGAGTCAGACAAGACTGAGTAACTGAACTGAACTGAACTATCGAAATAGTTTTAGATATATATGTTAAATAAAATGTTAAAATATTTTAAATATTATATACATACTTTACATTAGATTATTATATTGAAAAGCAGAGACATTACTTTGTCAACAAAGGTCTGTCTAGACAAGGCTATGTTTTGTCCAGTGGTCATGTATGGATTTGAGAGTTGGACTATAAAGAAAGCTGAGTGCTGAAGAATTGATGCTTTTGAACTGTGGTGTTGGAGAAGACTTGAGAGTCCCTTGGACTGCAAGGAGATCCAACCAGTCCATCCTAAAGGAAATCAGTCCTGAATATTCATTGGAAGGACTGATGCTGAAGCTGAAACTCCAATACTTTGGCCACCTGATGCAAAAAGACCCTGTTGCTGGGAAAGATTGAGGACAGGAAGAGAAGGGGACGACAGAGGATGAGATGGCTGGATGGCATCACCGACTCTAGGGACATGACAGGGTGGCCTGGCATGCTGCAGTTCATGGGGTCACAAAGAGTCGGACACGACTGAGCAACTGAACTGAACTGAACTGAAGCTTTATTTACACTAAATTTGTGATACTTTTGAAAAGATATATTATTCTGAAAGCAGCATTCATATGGTAATCAGAGTACATGAATCCCTTTTTCAATACCAGTGCATACTTCTAAATCAAGTCACTTAATTATAAAGACCTCAGTTTACTAAATCATAAAATGAAGACATTGAACTAAATTGTGTTACAATCTAAGTACAATTCTATGCTATTGAACAAAATTTTTCGAAGTACGACCATATCAATTTCAATGAAAATGTTCAGAAAATCTATCATTGTGGTTATCTCAGAGAATCAAAAAAATCATTATGTGTTAAAACCCCTGAAAGCTCTTAATGAAGTCACTGTTTATCATTACTTAACCCAGAAACTTCTATCTTGACCCTTGGAATAAACATTGAGAATTGCTGATTTTGAATACCGTGTGTGTATGAGATTCCCTCAGTCATGTCATATTCTTTATGACTCAATGGACTGTAGCCCACCAGGCTCCTCTGTCCAGGAATTCTCCAGGCAAGAGTACTGACATGGGTTGCCATTCACTTCTCCAGGAGATCTTCTTGACTCAGAAATCAAACTCAGATCTCCCACATTGCAGACAGATTCTATACCATCTGAGCCACCCAGGAAGCCCTAGAATACCGTAGCACTATTTTACATGATTGAATAAGTAGAGTATGGTCCATCTTTGTCCTTATGACATCACTGTTACTTCCTTTCACTTCCACTATCATTATTTTGTCTCCCAACCTCCCCACCTTACCAACTTTCTCATTTCATTAATAGTAGCCCTCCTCCAATTCTGAATTGTGTCCGGTCACCCAGAGACTATACTTCCAGCTTCCTTTTTCCCAGAACTGTGACTATCTGAGGTATAACTTTCCTTGAAAGCTAGAAGGTTAGTCGGGATTGATGCTGGAAAAAAATTTGAGTCTCCTAGGTCAGAGAGAAAAGATGTTATTACTCACACCATTAGCAGGATCAAGATTTTCTTTTTTTTGCTTAGTTTTGTTTTTTTAGGAATGCTATAGCAAAGGACCACAGACTAGGTGTTTTAAACAGAAATGTATTTTCTTAACAGTTACAGTGGCTAGAAGTCCAAGATCAATATGTGAGTAAGATGGGTTTCTTTTGAAGCATCTCTCCTTAGTTTGCAGGTGAACAAATTCTCCCTGTGTCTTCATGTGGTCTCTATGTTTGTCTGTGTTCTAATCCTCCCTTTTTATAAGGATACCAGACATACTGGGGGCTTCTCAAGTGGCATAGTGATATAGAATTCACCTGCTAATGCAGGAGACTCAAGAGACATGGGTTCAACCCCTAGGTTGGGAAGATCCCCTGGAGGAGGAAAAAGCAACCCACTCCAGTGATATTGCCTGGAAAATTCCATGGACAGAAGAGCCTGCTGAGCTACAGTCCATGGGGTCACAAAGAGTCAGGCACGGACACGACCGAGCAAGTGAGCACATGTACACTAGTCATATTGGATGACTAGAGTACCCACACTTGTGCTCCCATTTTAACATAATTTCCTCCTTAAAAGCTTTATCTCCAAATACAGTAGAGGTATTGGTTAATGTTTCAAAAGATGAATTTGGGAAGAACACCATTCAGTCTGTAACAACGAAGTATAAGAGTTTTCTTGCTCCAGTTCCTACAAAGAGCCGTGAGAAGGATCAGATGACATCCATCCACAAAATGGGCTGTGTTACAGAAAAGAGCCTGCAGCTTAGGAGAGCAGAACTTGTATAAAAGCAGGAAGCTCCTCATCTTGCATTCTGGAAAAGACTCTTCTTCCTTCTGAAGCTGTTCTTTAAACCAGCATCCTTAAGAGACAGTCCTGAGAAAAGGCAGCTGGTAACACTTACTGCTTGCAAGATACTCAGAAACAAGAGAGTTCAGGAGAATCCCACAAGAATATTCGACTCTAATTGAATTCCATTGACTCAACAAAAGCTGATACCAAAACCCCTAAATTTCTCTCATTTTGAAAATTTAGAACTACTGTCAGTAGAACTCCGAGCAGCTCAGTGAGGCCACCTTGACTTCAACTCTGTCCTTAGGGTCCCAGATCTAACTCACTGGAAAAATCCCATACTCTAATTTTCCCTTAGAAAGCCAGACAACTTTCTCAAGTTTCTGCATTGGGTATTGCACTTGGCCTGAGACCTCAATCAGATAATGTTAGAATAATAGGTGATATTACTAATCAATCAGGAGTATTAGAGATTGCACAAACCTGGACTTAGCTAGCAAGGACCAAAGCTTACATGATTCCATGCTCAAAACCACTCTGACCAGTGAGTTGTGGCTAACATGAACTTCTTTAAGACTGAGGTGGTGACATTTTGGTTAAAGTTAGGTACAAATTCCATGTCATCTCTTCCAACTGGATGCCCGCCATCATAGGTAAAACTGGGATACAGGAAGGATGAGTCAGGTTTTTCTCTGGGATACTCCTGGAACATCTAAGAATGGCCTCATTTTGGCAAGATCTCTGCCATCATCAATCACAGTAACCTCATCTTTTCTCTTCCAGAAATCCATGTCTTTGTCACCATCCTGTCATCTTCTCCAAAACAGTCAAGAACTCCAAAAGGGGCTGGGTTCAACTCTGCTTTCAGGGTAACAAGTGAGTCTGCCACAGCTCCACAAATGCTGGGAGTGTGGAGTCTTAGCCACTAGACCACCAGGGAAGTCCTTGCTTTTAATTTTAATAGTTGTAGGAGGCAGCAGGCATTTTGTATTCAGTGTTAGTGGTTGTCAAACAGTGGTCCCCAACCAGCAGTTTGTTAGAAATGCAAGTTCCCAGTCCTTACCTCAGAAGTACTACAGCAGAATTTCTGGAAATGAGAAAAGAGACTGACATCTGAAGTGTAATAATTCCATCTGTGAATCTGACATGAGTTAAAGTTTGACAGCTACTGGGCTAAGATGTATATGTGATATATAAAAGGAGATAGATGGCATTCATTTATCTACTCTGATAAGTTATGTGATGTTCTTGCAACTTCATTGGTCAACTGGTCCTAAAGTGCTTTTCAAAATGAAAAAGAAGGATCAAAGTTATCATTACTATCACATTCAAATCGTTAGTTCCAGCTTAGCTCCAACTTTGCAGAAATATAAAAGCCTAAGTTTTACATTTACCTTGTGTAAGCTCAAAAGGTTTACTTTTGGGGGAAATTTGGAGGAATTTTAAATTTCAAAAAAAATTATTAACATTGATTTGGGTTCAAAGATTCTTATACATATAATATTTTTTAANGTTGTAATGAATTAGCATCAGTTGGTTTCCTGTCTAATGTATGTTTTTACATATATATCAAATTTCTCAGAAAACTATAAAGAAATGAATGCTTTTCTTCAATTAAATTCACAGTGGGTGATTCTAAATTTGGCCTTTTTAATGACTCTATAAATTTCACATATTGAATTGTCTTGTATTTATTGTAATCATTTTCCTTTCACTCTTGTCTTTAGCAAATTAATTTTTTCAGAAGCTAATCTCAAACACAGTTGCTGGCAAGATTCTTTCTTTGGTTCAGTAGTTTGCTAGCTCAAAATATTAACAAAAAGCCTAGGGAGTTCTTCATAATCTAAAACAAAACAAACAAAAAAAGTGGTATGGAAAAAATACTGTTATGCTATAATAGTTGCTATGGATACTAAACTCCTTCACAATTTTGAACTGTGTGTAGGAGCATAAATACTTGCTATTTGATTAACTTTTGATTTTATTCAGAATTGCTGCAATTCATGTGCCATATATGTACTATCTCAGATTAATGTCAGTCACAGATAAGACAACTTTGAAAACTCTCCCTCTCTGTTTCACAATTTATTTGGAAGAATGATTAGAAACACATCAGGAATATATGAAACTTTAAATAATAAATCCCATTCATGAAAACTTGCATAGCCAGCATAGTTTTTCCTTACTATTTTGAAGTGGGAAATAAAGAATAAGGTTAAAGAAATCTTACAATATCCTTTAGGAAAATAGTTTGGATGCNATACAATAGTTTAAGTAAGAACTGTAAATAACAGCATCCTTAGCAGAATTATTTATCGTACACAATTTTAACTTTAAAAAGTTTCATTTCTGTTTCATCTTTCAATCATATTGCCATTGAGATATTTGCAATTTTCTCTTTTCAATTCCAGACAGCATCTTTTTTATCCTTCATTTACTTAAAAAATACAATCAAATGTGCAGAGTTATATTTAACAACAATAGAATGCTCTGAGTTTCGACTATTTTAACCACCTAATGACAGACATAAATGAGTCATTACATTGATATCTGACAGTACTGTTTTCTATTGCTTCTGAGATTGTCCTGTCTTATATTAGAAACATCTAATTTCCATGACAAAGAGACACGTATCACCTAATAGATTTCAATCTTTAAAAACAGATTGATAACCAGCTTAAATGTCCTCCTCCATCTCTGTTCCATGCTAACTGTAGATTACAGATAAGCTCACAGCTGTCCAGTTAAATGCTTACAATGGTCCTTCCTTACTTAATGACTTTAGTTATCACCTCCATCATTTTCAACATTTTTTCTTCTTTAGCTCTATAATGTTTATAGACAGAATGATCTCTCTTCATTTCCAAGGCAAACCATTCAATATCACAGTAATCCAAGTCTATGCCCCAACCAGTAATGCTGAAGAAGCTGAAGGTGAATGGTTCTATGAAGATCTACAAGACCTTTTAGAACTAACACCCAAAAAAGATGTCCTTTTCATTATAGGGGAATGGAATGAAAAAGAAGGAAGTCAAGAAACACCTGGAGTAACAGGCAAATTTGGCCTTGGAATACGGAATGAAGCAGGGCAAATGCTAATAGAGTTATGATAAGAGAACGTACTGGTCATAGCAAACACCCTCTTCCAACAACACAAGAGAAGACTCTATTTATGCCATTTTAGATCAAAACACATTACCTGTATATCTTAGCAAATTATGATAGCTCTTACTCATTTTATGTTTAGGAAATTGCTAAATGAAAGAAACTTTCTTCTATTACTACCTTTTTACTTTTCTAAATGTATCTTTTAAAAGTGTATTTTTTAATTTTAAAAATTGAAATCTTTGCAGATGGATCTCAGAACCGAGGATATAGAAACAAGTAGCTTGGAAGAAAAATAAATTATTTAGACTACTTTTATTTTTTTAGTATTAAATAATTTTGTACATTACATATATATTAAGTGAATATTTTAAATAAGCTTTTCTCTCATTTTCACATATTTTCGTGGCACAGGAGCAACCCCACGTCCAAGGAGCTGTGGCTACACAGGCGCAGGAGGGCCAAGAGGAGCTACTCCATGTTCAAGGTCAGGAGGGGTGGCGGTGAGGAGATACCCCTTGCCCAAGGTAAGGAGCAGTGGCTGCACTTTGCAGGAGCAGCCGTGAAGAGATACCACACGTCCAAGGTAAGAGAAACCCAAGTAAGATGGTAGGTGTTGTGAGAGGGCATCAGAAGGCAGACACACTGAAACCATACTCACAGAAAACTAGTCAATCTAATCACACTAGGACCACAGCCTTGTCTAACTCAATGAAACTAAGCCATGCTGTGTGGGGCCACCCAAGATGGGCGGGTAATGGTGGAGAGGTCTGACAGAATGTGGTCCACTAGAGAAGGGATTGGCAAACCACTTCAGTATTCTTGCCTTGAGAACTCCATGAACAGTATGAAAAGGCAAAATGATAGATAATGAAAGAGGAACTCCCCAGGTCGGTAGGTGCCAACACGTTACTGGAGATCAGTGGAGACATAACTCCAGAAAGAATGAAGGGATGGAGCCAAGGCAAAAACAATACCCAGCTGCGGATGTGACTGGTGATAGAAGCAAGGTCTGATGCTGTAAAGAGCAATATTCCATAGGAACCCGGAATCTTAGGTCCCTGAATCAAGGCAAACTGGAAGTGGTCAAATAGGAGATGGCAAGAGTGAACGTCGACATTCTAGGAATCAGCAAAGTAAAATGGACTGGAATGGGTGAATTTAACTCAGATGACCATTATATCTACTACTGCAGACAGGAATCCCTCAGAAGAAATGGAGTAGTCATCATGGTCAACAAAAGAGTCCAAAATTCACTACTTAGATGCAATCTCAAAAATGACAGAATGATCTCTCTTCATTTCCAAGGCAAACCATTCAATATCACAGTAATCCAAGTCTATGCCCCAACCAGTAATGCTGAAGAAGCTGAAGGTGAATGGTTCTATGAAGATCTACAAGACCTTTTAGAACTAACACCCAAAAAAGATGTCCTTTTCACTATAGGGGAATGGAATGAAAAAGAAGGAAGTCAAGAAACACCTGGAGTAACAGGCAAATTTGGCCTTGGAATATGGAATGAAGCAGGGCAAATGCTAATAGAGTTATGATAAGAGAACGTACTGGTCATAGCAAACACCCTCTTCCAACAACACAAGAGAAGACTCTACACATGGACATCACCAGATGGTCAACACTGAAATCAGATTGATTATATTCTTGGCAGTCAAAGATGGAAGAGCTCTATACAGTCAGCAAAAACAAGACCAGGAGCTGACTGTGGCTCAGATCATGAACTCCTTATTACCAAATTCAGACTCAAATTGAAGAAAGTAGGGAAAAACACTAGACCATTCAGGTATGACCTAAATCAAATCCCTTATGATTATACAGTGGAAGTGAGAAATAGATTTAAGGGACTAGATCTGATAGATAGAGTGCCTGATGAACTATGGAATGAGGTTCATGACATTGTGGAGGAGACAGGGATCAAGACCATCTCCATGGAAAAGAAATGCAAAAAAGCAAAATGGCTGTCTGAAGAGGGCTTACAAGTAGCTGTGAAAAGAAGAGAAGCAAAAAACAAAAGAGAAAAGGAAAGATATAAGCATCTGAATGCAGAGTTCCAAAGAATAGCAAGAAGAGATAAGAAAGCCTTCTTCAGTGATCAATGCAAAGAAATAGAGGAAAAGAACAGAATGGGAAAGACTAGAGATCTCTTCAAGAAAATTAGAGATACCAAGGGAACATTTCATGCAAAGATGGGCTCGATAAAGGACAGAAATGGTACGGACTTAACAGAAGCAGAAGATATTAAGAAGAGATGGCAAGAATACACAGAATAACTGTACAAAAAAGATCTTCACGACCCTGATAATCACGTTGGTGTGATCATGCATCTAAAGCTAGACATCCTGGAATGTGAAGTCAAGTGGACCTCTAAGCATCACAAGAAAAAAGCTAGTGGCGGTGATGGAATTCCAGTGGAGCTATTTCAAATCCTGAAAGATGATGCTGTGAAAGTGCTGCACTCAATATGCCAGCAAATTTGGAAAACTCAGCAGTGGCCACAGGACTGGAAAAGGGCAGTTTTCATTACAATCCCAAAGAAAGGCAATGTCAAAGATTGCTCAGATATGCAGATGAGACCACCCTTATGGCAGAAATTGAAGAGGAGCTAAAAAGCCTCTTGATGAAAGTGAAAGAGGAGAGTGGGAAAAGTTGGCTTAAAGCTCAACATTCAAAAAATGAAGATCATGGCATCCAGTCCCATCACTTCATGGGAAATAGATGGGGAAACAGGGGAAACAGTGTCAGACTTTATTTTTGGAGGCTCCAAAATCACTGCAGATGGTGATTGCAGCCATGAAATTAAAAGACGCTTACTCATTGGAAGGAAAGTTATGATCAACCTAGATAGCATATTGAAAAGCAGAGGCATTACTTTGGCAACAAAGGTCCGTCTAGTCAGAGCTATGGTTTTTCCAGTAATCATGTATGGATGTGAGAGTTGGACTGTGAAGAAAGCTGAGCACCGAAGAATTGATGCTTTTGAAGTGTGGTGTTGGAGAAGACTCTTGAGAGTCCCTTGGACTGCAAGGAGATACAACCAGTCCATTCAAAGGGAGATCAGTCCTGGGTGTTCTTTGGAAGGAATGATGCTAAAGCTGAAAGTCATCTTTTCATAAATCAGCAACAAAATTTGGAACATGACATACAAAGTTACCATTTACAAGAGAATTGCAACTACTATGTGCCCAGAAGTGAATCTAACAAATGGTGCCCAAGATCTCTACATAGCAAGCCATAACACATGACTGAGAATAATTAAAGATTCTTTAAATAAGTGGATCACAACACATTACATCATGTTACCATAACATCCGGTCCCATCACTTCATGGCAAATAGATGGGGAAATAGTGGAAACGTAGGCTGATTGTATATTTTAGGACTCCAAAATCACTGCAGATGGTGACTGCAGCCATGAAATTAAAAGACACTTACTCATTGGAAGGAAAGTTATGACCAACCTAGACAGCATATTAAAAAACAGAGACATTACTTTGTCAACAAAGGTCCATCTAGTCAAGGCTATGGTTTTTCCAGTGGTCATGTATGTATGTGAGAGTTGGACTGCTGAGCACCGAAGAATTGATGCTTTTGAACTGTGGTGTTGGGGAAGACTCTTGAGAATCCCTTGGACTGCAAAGAGATCCAACCAGTCCATCCTAAAGGAAATCAGTCCTGAATATTCATTGGAAGGACTGAAGTTGAAGCTGAAACTCCAATACTTTGACCACCTGATGTGAAGAGCTGACTCATTGGAAAAGACCCTGATGCTGGGGAAGATTGAAGGCGGGAGGAGAAGGGGATGACAGAGGGTGAGATGGTTGGATGGTATCACCAACTTAATGGACATGAGTTTGGGTAAACTCTGGCAGTTGGTGATAGACAGGGAGGCCTGCTGTGCTGCGGTTCATGGGGTCACAAGGAGTTGGACAATAACTAAGCAACTGAACTGAACTGAAATAAGGGGAGGAAAACAAATGTTGAAAGATATTGAAATATGCATGATTATGGTTACATTGTAATGTATCAATTTGTATTGGGTGACACACCAGTTCTTCAGAATACTTTTCCTTATGTGGTTTCCAGTTAGCATTGGCAATGGGAAACATGCTGCATGAGACACAGGGGATGGAGTTAAAGATGCTACCATACATCTCCATGGGCTTCCCACGTGGCTCAATGGGAAAGAGCCTGCCTGCAAAGCAGGAAACACAGGGGTGGAGTCGAGGGTTCAGTCACCAAGGCAGGGAGATCCCCTGGAGGAGGGCATGGAAACCCACTCCAGTGTTCTTGCTGGAGAATCCTCTGGACAGAGGAGCCTGGCCAGCTACAGTCTATGGGGTCACAAAGAGTTGAACACGACTGAAGTGACCTTGACTAACTCAATAAAACAAAACCATGCCCACGGGGCAACCCAAGACGGGCGGGTCATGGTGGAGAGGTCTGACAGAATGTGGTCCACTGGAGAAGGGAATGGCAAACCACTTCAGTATTCTTGCCTTGAGAACTCCATGAACAGTATGAAAAGGCAAAATGATAGGATACTGAAAGAGGAACTCCCCAGGTAGGTAGGTGCTCAACACACTACTGGAGATCAGTGGAGAAATAACTCCAGAAAGAATGAAGGGATGGAGCCAAGGCAAAAACAATACCCAGCTGTGGATGTGACTGGTGATAGAAGCAAGAGCCGATGCTGTAAAGAGCAATATTGCATAGGAACCTGGAATGTCAGGTCCATGAATCAAGGCAAATTGGAAGTGGTCAAACAGGAGACGGCAAGAGTGAACGTTGAAATTCTAGGAATCAGCAAAGTAAAATGGACTGGAATGGGTGAATTTAACTCAGATGACCATTATATCTACTACTGAGGGCAGGAATCCCTCAGAAGAAATGGAGTAGACATCATGGTCAACAAAAGAGTCTGAAATGCAGTACTTCGATGCAATCTCAAAAATGACAGAATGATCTCTGTTCGTTTCCAAGGCAAACCATTCAATATCATGGTAATCCAAGTCTATGCCCCAACCAGTAACGCTGAAGAAGCTGAAGTTGAATGGTTCTATGAAGACTTACAAGACCTTTTAGAACTAACACCCAAAAAAGATGTCCTTTTCATTATACGGGACTGGAATGCAAAAGTAGGAAGTCAAGAAACACCTGGAGTACCAGGCAAATTTGGCCTTGGAATGCAGAATGAAGCAGGGCAAAGACTAACAGAGCTTTGCAAAGAAAATGCACTGGTCATAGCAAACACGCACTTCCAACAACACCAGAGAATACTCTACACATGGACATCACCAGATGGTCAACACCAAAATCAGACTGATTATATTCTTTGCAGCCAAAGATGGAGAAGCTCTATACAGTCAACAAAAACAAGGCCAAGATATGACCGTGGCTCAGATCATGAACTCCTTATTACCAAATTCAGACTCAAATTGAAGAAACTAGGGAAAAGCACTAAACCATTCAGGTATGACCTAAATCAAATCCCTTATGATTATACAGTGGAAGTGAGAAATAGATTTAAGGGCCCAGATCTGACAGATAGAGTGCGTGATGAACTATGGAATGAGGTTCATGACATTGTAGAGGAGACAGGGATCAAGACCATCCCCATGGAAAAGAAATGCAAAAAAGCAAAATGGCTGTCTGAAGAGGCCTTACAAGTAGCTGTGAAAAGAAGAGAAGCAAAAAACAAAAGAGAAAAGGAAAGATATAAGCATCTGAATGCAGAGGTCCAAAGAATAGCAAGAAGAGATAACAAAGCCTTCTTCAGCGATCAATGCAAAGAAATAGAGGAAAAGAACAGAATGGGAAAGACTAAAGATCTCTTCAAGAAAATTAGAGATACCAAGGGAACATTTCATGCAAAGATGGGCTCGATAAAGGACAGAAATGGTATGGACCTAACAGAAGCAGAAGATATTAAGAAGAGGTGGCAAGAATACACAGAAGAACTCTATAAAAAAGATCTTCATGACCCAGATAATCACGATGGTGTGATCACTCATCTAGAGCCAGACATCCTGGAATGTGAAGTCAAGTGGGCCTTAGAAAGCATCACTA
>SJYQ01005408.1:227602-253162 GCA_006410935.1 Redunca redunca
GTAACCTAGTTAAAATTAGTCAAATTTTGATGGAATTTTATATTAAATAAGAATTAGAAGTATGTATCATCCTAGTCATAAAATAACTGATGATTCTGGCTCTCAAGGGAGTTGACATCTTCTGATCTTACCATGCTCATATTATAACTGATCCAATTTTTCTTCTCAAAATCAATCAGTGAAGTAAGAATATCAGAAAACTAATGTTTTGTGAATGTTTGTTGTGTAAAGGGAGTTTATTTAAATTATCACAATCTTTACAGTACCCTGTGAGACTGGCATGAGCTCCAATTTGTATATGCAAACAAACTCAAAAAAGTTCAGTGACTTATCAGTTTCAAATAAAGACATTATGACTTACTGTACCTGTCTAACTCTGCTCATCCCAACATTTTCCTCTTTATGACTTTACTTTTTCAATATCAAAGTCACTGGTGTCATTTATACTCTATTCCGTAAATAAAGCACCAAATAATGATTTTCTACTCAATTATTTGTCTATGAAATGTCTAAATTTTAATATTTAAATCATTACTATAAACAATTGCGAAGAAAATATTTGTCATTTTTTGAGGCACATAGTAAGTTAAAATATATTTTATTACGTTTTAAGTATTTTATTATATTGTCATGTTATCTTTAATCACATTTTTTGCCACCACTGTACCATACAAGTAAATCTGTTTATTGAATCAAGAAGGGGCCTCCCAGGTGTCACTAGTGGTAAAGAACCCTTCCGCCAGTATAGGAGACATAAGAGATGCAGGTTTGATTCCTGGGTCGGAATCAAAGAAGATCAGAGAAGATCCTCTGGAGGAGGGCATGGCAAGCCACTCTAGTGTTCTTGCCCAGAGAATCCCATGGACAGAGGAACCTGGCAGGCTATGGGCCACAGGGTCATGAAGAATCAGATCAGGGAAAATAATATTGTCATTTAACATCTCCTAATTGCTGAAAGTCATACCACATTTAATTTTGCATTCAATAGAAGAGAATAAGAAGGGTAGAAAAAGATTTATAGGCTACCTCATAGTACAATGACCAATATCAAAGATAACACCAAAAATATTATATTAAGAAGATGATGAAAATTAATGCTTGCAGCAACTCCCTGAAGTAGATATCAATATTGCTGTTATAAGGGCTGAAAAACTTGTAGACTCAACAACTAACTAAAGAAGATAAAGCTGAGATTTGCAGGTTTATCTTTAATATACCCTTCCACCTTTAAATTATGAGCTCCTTGAATAGACCATAATTTACACTGTACTTTCTGCCCACTAATCAACACAATGCATAAAAGGTAATGATAATTTACTGAATTTATCTTTTCACTAGTAGCATGTCTTATTTTCATAGAATTGATGGTATTATAATGATACAACATAAAACTAGATACAAAAAATCATTAAAATGATAGTGTAGCTATCCATTAGACTATTCAGCTTATTTTATAATTTATGATATTTATTCAAGGAGCAGTGAATGTAACAGAGCTCATATTTTCAAGGATCTCACAGTCTAATGGAGAACTGATGAACTAATAAATTCAGTATCACATAACACATACAGTAATAGACGACTGCAAAGGAATAGAAGACATACGAGAGTCCAGGGAAGACCTTACAGAGGAGGTTGTCCTGAAAGTGAGGTGTAAATGACTGTGGTTCCGTCTGTTTAGGGAAAGCAACGCATTTCAGAAAAAAGAAGCAGTATGTGCAAAAGCAGATTCGAGAACAATGGAGTATGTTTAAATATCTCCTGACAAAAGCCAGGGACCAGAGGGAGTTATAGGAGATTATGCCATGCTGTGAATGTGGTGGGCCGCCTCTGAGATAACCCTGCTGGTGTTAATGCCTTTTCAACTCCCCGCTTTTTACTGTGGTTGGGGCTTCCCAGGGGGCGCTAGTGGTAAAGAACCTCCTGCCAAGGCAGGAGGCAGTGGTTTGATCCCTGGGTCAGACACTAAGAGACACAGGTTTGATGGGTCAGGAAGATCCCCCAGAGGAGAAAATGGCAACCTATTCCATTATTCTTGCCTGGGAGATTGCATGGACAGACGAGGCTGGCAGGCTACAGCCCACGGGGTCACATAGCTAAACATGACTGAGCATACCAACACACACACACACAGACACACACACACAGACAGATACACACAGACACACACAGACACACACACACATCGCTATTATGCTCAGCCCTAGTGACTGTTTTCTAACAAGTAGAAGATGGCATAAGTGATAACATGTCATTCCTGAGGCTGGGCTTCAAACATTCCCTAACTTCCACCTTGCTTCTCCTTTCTCATTCTTTCTCAGAGCCTTAATTCTCAGGGGAAAAGATGCCATTTTGTGAGTAACCTTAACAAGGCCAAACGGCAAGAAACTAAGGGTATATAATCAATAGCTGCTGAGCATCTGAGCTCTGCTGAAACCCCCAAACCAGTCAGACTTTAAGGTGATTCCAGGCCAAGGAAACCTGAGTGCCATTTTGTCTGCCAGAGGCGCCAGCTGAACTGTGGCTGCATTCTGGACACAGACACTGGGAGCGGGTCTGCTGCGTTAGTCTGCGGGATTTGGGGGTATATGCTATGCAGTAACAGATAACTACTGCAATTTAGATAGGGGCAGATGATTATGACCCCATAGAGAGCATACTGAGGACACTGAAATCAAACTCAAGGGCAGCAGGATTCAATAAAGATTTCAGAAAGAGTGGCTGGATGAGCTGATTTGTACTGAACAAACATTACTTAAATGTTAATGATTATGAGTATAGGGTATTAGTGCAGGGGTGTCAGATGGAAGAGCCTAATGAGAGAAGAACTGGTCTCAGCCAAGGGCAAAGAAGCTGAAGAAGGCGCGGTGCTCAGAAATAGGCAAGATGAAGATGCAGCACAACTCTGTAATCATCAGTTCAGCGGAGGAAAGCGAGGACGAAGGGTCTATGACGAGGTCAAGGTTTCCAATGGAAATGATGAGTGTGAGGTCGGGGCCACCATCAGTCCTGAGAGAGACCACCAGGAGGAGTACCCTTGGGTTGGGTGAGGCAGGACAGAGGCAAAGAGTGAGTTCCACTGTAGACCAGTCAGACTTTGGGTGCTGAAAGCAGCCTGGAGTCGAATCATGAATAAAGGAAAGAATCTAAGGGACCAAAGAGAGGCAAGCATCACAGAGAATACCAATGTCTACAGGGTGGAAAGAAGACAAGGGTGAAGCAAAAGGACAGAGGGCGTGTGTGAAAGGGAGCAAAAGGACTGAGAGCCCAGTGTCCTAGCGATCAGGAAGGAAAGAAAGCTGGAGAAGATGGGAAGAAAGTGCCAAACGCAGCAATGAAAATAGCTGCACGATGCCTGGCAAACGGATACAGAACACCAGGAGCGTCTGGCCACCAAAGCCAGAGCATCCGGTAGGCACGTTTTCACAACTGCGACAGCTATGCTTCCGATTGCTGTTCTGTCTTCCTGGTCCAGACCCAGTGCTTTGAGAGCTCATTAACAACATGTGCTCCTTTGTATACGAAGATGTGTGCTAGCAGAAGGCTATGTGCCATTAGCACAAGGACTATATTCTAAATATTCTTTGCTTTATATCAGTGAAAAGAAACACAACCCTGTCACCAAGTCTTTTCCAAGCAGGTTGTTAATTAAACCCGATATTAGTGCCAGGTTGTAAGGTTGTGAAGAGGGACAGAAACTTCACTTTGGGAAAACTAGGGACTAACATTGCTATGACCCAGTCGGTGATGAAAACACTTAGAAGAAATAGCAGAACACACCAATGTATATCTTATTAATGACCCTCTCAGACATTTTCCCTGCACCATTTTTCTAATTTATTATTAAAATAAAATATCTTCCCACTTGTTAATTAGAAAAATTAAACAAAAGGCATACTTGTGCCTATTAGTGAAAAGTGAAAAACATTGAAAATGTTAGTCACTCTGCCACACTCGACTCTTTGCGACCCCATGGACTGTAGCCCGGTAGGCTCCTCTATCCTTGGAATTCTCTGGGCAAGAATACTAGAATGGGTTGCCATTCCCTTCTCCAGGGAATCGTCGCTTTTCAGGGATCAAACTGGGGTCTCCTTCGTTGCAGGCCGTCAGCCAAGACAAAAATTCTACTTGCAAAGTAGACCATTATTTTCCAAAGCAGGATAATTTCCTCCTCCCATTAGTGATACCAAGGTAAGGAAAATAATGTTCCCTTTAGGCCTTTCTATTCTCTCTGTGCCTGTTTTGTCTCTCTAGTTTTGTGAAATACTAGGGCATAGGAAAAGTTTGACAACTCACTCATGTGACCCAAGTAACAAGTTGCTATGTTTACCATGGAGGTTGGAAAAGGAGTTAAGACAGATGCTGGAACATATGGGCCTCAAGGCATGACCACCCTTGGGGTAGCATTTCATGGGTATTTGGTGTACCAACTGGCAAGTTAGATAGTTTTCCATTTACATTTATCCCGGGAGCATGAGTGCTTCAAAATCCACGAGGGGCTACAGTTGCCAAGTCCTGTGGTTCAGGACCATAAGCTGTGCTCTGATCGTGGGGCTCATTGTGTTCCTACTTAATAAAAGGGAAAAACATTCCACTTTCCAGCAGGGTAGAAGCATATGATCAATGTGTTTTCCCTTGCAACTGAAGGCAAGATCTTTTACTTTTGCGATACCATATGGATCCAGATCTAATTTTAAGTAAAACCCTGTGAGTGAACAGTCCTAAAGTGAGAATTCTGAAACACATGCTTATTCCTCAAACGTTCTACAAAAGGAGGGATATGATGGAAGTGAATGAAAAGTTTCATATATATAAGTCACTATTCCCGTCTTTTGTATTGGTGAAAGATGTTCAGGTTTTTATTCCTCTTTATTAGGTAAAACATATGCAACTTGAGGAGGGAGGATTGTGTACAATATGCAGGCAATTTTAAATCCTCTGAAATGCTCCTGTTTCTAGCTACTATTAGCCAGCTCGGAAAATTATTTGTCCATCAGCCCAGGACTTCGAAAATAAATGAGCTAGATATTCATGACTATCCTTGGCTAAAGTCTTTATCTCTTAAGAGAGGGCTTGGGTCTTATTTTGGTTTGGTTTCATTTTTGTTTTCTGTTTGTTTTTAATATATTCTGATACCTTGCTCAAGACATTTTTCTTTTTATTCCATTTTGTTTTTATATTACAATTTTTTAATGAAACTAGAATTTATATTTTAATTNACTTTCCTTCCAAGAAGTAAGCGTCTTTTAATTTCATGGCTGCAATCACCATCTGCAGTGATTTTGGAGCCCCCCCCCAAAAAATAAACAAAGTCAGCCACTCTTTCCACTGTTTCTCCATCTATTTCCCATGAAGTGACGGGACTGGATTCCATGATCTTAGTTTTCTGAATGTTGAGCTTTAAGCCAACTTTTTCACTCTCCTCTTTCACTTTCAACAAGAGGCTTTTTAGTTCCTCTTCACTTTCTGCCATAAGAGTGGTGTCATCTGTATACCTGAGGTTATTGATATTTCTCCCAGAAATCTTGATTCCAGCTTGTACTTTTTCCAGCCCAGAGTTTCTCATGATGTACTCCGCATATCAGTTAAATAAGCAGGGTGACAGTATACAGCCTTGAGGTACTCCTTTTCCTATTTGAAACCAGTCTGTCGTTCCATGTCCAGTTCTAACTGTTGCTTCCTGACCTGCATATACGTTTCTCAAAAGGCAGGTCAGGTGGTCTGGTATGTCCATCTCTTTCAGAATTTTCCACAATCTATTGTGATCCACACAGTCAAAGGCTTTGGCATAGTCAATAAAGCAGAAATAGATGTTTTTCTGGAACTCACTTGCTTTTTTGATGATCCAGTGAATGTTGGCAATTTGATCTCTGGTTCCTCTGCTTTTCCTAACACTAGCAATGTACTGAGTCTTAATGCGGGATCCAGGTCTCTGACCAAGGATCAAACTCAGGCCCCTTGCATTGGGAGCTCAGAGTTTTTAGCCACTGAACCACCAGAGAAGTCCCATATATTTTTAAATGAATACTAGTAAACAAAACAAGCAACACAAAATGTTACGTATCACTTGTAATTAAAGTTCCATCTACACAAATGGGATTAGACCATTTTTAATAAAAAATGTAATTTTTTGAGAAGAGTTAGTTTCACAGCAATGCAGGAGACTTGGTTCAGTCCCTGAGTCGGGAAGATCCCCTGGAGGAGGGCATGGCAACCCACTCCAGTATTCTTGCCTGAAAAATCCCATGGACAGAGAAGCCTGGCAGGCTACAGTCTATGGGATCTTGGAGTAAGACATGCCTGAGTGACTAGAAGCTGGCCTCTTGGGTAGGTACAGCTGCTGAGCTGGCTACCACTACTTGGTACAGAGCTTCTGTGTTGTAAAGGAGGGTCATTTTCTTCCTGTGGCATGAGATGAGCAAATATGAGGCAGTAAACATCTTAGTGGGAAGATTTTATGCTCAAGGCATGAAGAACATAAAAACCAGTGGCTCCATGTTAGGTGAGGGTGGGAGAGATCACTTTTGAGGTAAACTTGATGTAAACAAATTAACTTTAAAAAACATGGCATTGAGTTACAGAAAAAATGGAATTGGGTGTTTCTATATCCCCTGTCCAACACCATCTTAACCTTAGCTTTTCAATTTTAACTTTTTTGACCTTTTCAAAAGTCAGAATTTTTGTGAAGCTTCTTATTTATTATTGCTCCTTTTAAAATCTTTTAATAGTTGGTCATTCTCTTTGCTATCTTAACTTTTTTGATAGGTGGCAATAAATGCACAAATATTTTCAATGAAATTGCAATTCATATTTATATAGCAAGTGAAATTAAACCTTGATCTAGTCAAACAAATTTATACTGTCAAATCTAGTCACTAAATTACTTTAAATAAATATAGTACCCTCAAAGTTGTGAGAAGTACATATTACAACATATATGAAGTGGTTGTGTCACAGAATAGAGTGTTACTGGAAATGATTATGTAATCTATGATTTTGTTCCAAGGTAGAAGTGCTAAAATTTAGGTAAGAAGACAATGTCCCTATGGATGGCATTTGCCTATTAGAGTCCATTTTGTCATAGGTAATTCAGTATTGGAAATATTATTTTATAACATTAAACCTTATTGATGGAGAGAAAGTACTTTATTAGTTAGGAATTTTACACATTGTAGTGAGGGAAGGCAATGGCACCCCACTCCAGTACTCTTGCCTGGAAAATCCCATGGATGGAGGAGCCTGGTGGGCTGCAGTCCATGGGGTCGCTAAGTCGGACATGACTGAGCGACTTCACTTTCACTTTTCACTTTCATGCATTGGAGAAGGAAATGACAACCCACTCCAGTGTTCTTCCCTGGTGAATCCCAGGGACGGCAAAGCCTGGTGGGCTTCTGTCTATGGGGTCGCACAGAGTCGGACACGACTGAAGCAACTTAGCAGCAGTAGCAGCAGCAGTGAGGGAAGACACACTATAATTCAGATCATACCTTTTTAAAATTTCCTCTATTTTCAAGCTGAAACATAAATGACATTCTTTGCATAAATGACATCATATCTATCATCAAAAGGATACTTTGAGAAACAGATCATGTTTAATATATGTATATGAATTAATACAGGAGAACCATATACATTAATAATCATACTTTATCACAAATACATTTGTGCATATCCTTACTAAAATATTTCTTATAAAGAAGATATGTGTGTGCTCAGACTCTCTATGGCCCCATGGACTGTAGCCTGGCAGGCTCCTCTGTCCATGAAATTTTTCAGGCAAAAATACTGGAGTGGGGTGTCATTTCCTACTCCAAGGGATCCTTCCAACCCAGGGGCCAAGTCCACATCTCTTGCGTCTCCTGAATGCAGGTGGATTCTTTACCACCAGTGCACCTGGGAAGCCCATAAAGATACAGCATGTGCTATGCACAGCAGGGCTCCCCGGCGGTGCTACAGAGGCTGCCTGCCAAAGCAGGAGACAAGAGATGCAGGTTCGATCCCTGGGCCAGGAAAATCCCCTGGAGGAGGGCATGGCAACCCACCCCAGTATTCTTGCCTTGAAATCCTATAGACTGAGGAGTCCAGGGGGCTACAATCCAAAAGGTCGCAAACAGTCAGATATGACTGAAGTGACTTAGCACACATGAGCATGTGCTATTGGAAATGTCAAGCTATATATTCATTTCCTCTTACGTATACCCTGGCATTCACCCAAGTGGTTAGAAGTGTTGTTGGATATAGACACTTACCCTAAGTTTAGGAAAGGAGTGAAGTCGTGGGTTACTGCTACTAAGAGTCCTACACGTGGCACTTGAGTCCCACCAGAGTCTTTGCTCTATTGCCTCTATCTATAGTGCAAAATATGACATAGCAAATATTCAGCTGCCTAGGATGAGGTAGATGTCTATCCACCCAGCAAGGTCTCTAATTCACTAACTCAAGCAAGTACACTTTATTCTAGATTACCCTGTATAGACATGTTTCACATTTATTAAACTAGAGTTTAGACCACAGATGTTCTTTGCAGACTGCCATTTTATCATTCAGAATCACTCCAAGTAACTCTAGTTTTGTGCAGCAAGCTTAGACTTGGCAACTAGCGAGAACACAGATTTCGAATGCCATTTGCACTGTGCAGTTAAATTATTACACATGCCTTTTGGCCAGGTGGCACGATCCACATGCTTTTTCCTTTGGCCTCTGTGTACGTCTTCCTCTTGTTAGCACTATGCAGAGATGCCCTATTCAACCTTAAACCTAAGCATCAAGAACTTTGAGGAATGGAATTATGACTGCAGATTGATGGAAAATGTTTTGCTAAATACATTTGGCAACACTTCAGGAAATTCATACAGAAATTTGTACTTGAATTTGTGCACATTTCTGAGCTTGTCTTTCCAGAATTGCTCCAATCAAATCATGTTTATTAAGCAAACAGTACTCCCTCAGGATGATAGTATAGATTTTGAAGGAGTCTTATTATTTAAGTCCACTTCTTTGATGAGATTCTAACTGATCTGCAAACAAAAGTAAAACACATGGCAATTAGTGTTACTGAAAGCAGTAAGATAGATAAGTTTTAGCCTGTGCCACAACAATATCAGTAGTGGAAATTTTAGAGAAACATAAGGACAATGAAAGAGGGAGATGAGAAATGGATTGAGAAATTATAGCATAGAGTTAAATACATGGACTTGGATCATAACGTCTGGGCTATAATTTTTGCTAAAATACTTAACAAGATATGTGACCTTGAGCAAGTTAATTAAAATTGCTAAATCTCAGGAGATTTTCATCTCAAAAAAAATGGAAAAGTAAAATTACTAACTCATAGGGTTTTGATAAAGTTAAATGAGGTAACAGTAACTAACAATTACAAAACATCATTTCCAATCATGCTTCAAAATATTTTACATTTATTAGCTCATTGAAACTTCCCAACAATCCTATCACTATTATTCCATCCGTTATTAAATAAACAACAGAGATACAGAAAGTATAAATAACTAGCTTAAGGTCACAGCTATTAAAGGAAGAGCTGAAATTCTGACTCCAGAGCTCATGCCCTTGAAAGGCTTTAACATGTGTATCTGCTTATTTAGTCTATGAGATCTGATGTGTGCACAAAATTGTGACCATACCTTAAACCAATTTGTTTTATTTTTTTCAAAAAGGCTAGTCATTTTTCTTGTAGATTTCTGCCCACATAAATGATATTTTTGAGAAATTAGTTTACAGATGATATCCATCACAATCACAAAGAAGTCAACCATATTGGTAATCCAAAGTCTATAACAATTTGATTGCTTGGCTGCTTCAATCTGAGTGTACGTATAGGTGTATGGAAGATAAGCAACCAAAGAAAATTATTCATGAGTCTTAAATTTAAGCAGTTGTTTACTCACAATGAAGTAACAGTTTGTCGAAACATTGCAAGAATAGAAAATAAATTGCAGAGTCACAATTGATAGATTCAAAAGGGCATATTCCTATATGGGTTGTTGTTGCTTAGTTGCTCAGCCATGTCTGATTCTTTTGTGACCCCCATGGACTGTAGCCTGCCAGGCTTCTTTGTCCATAGGATCTCCCAGGCAAGAATACTGGAGTGGGTTGCCACTTCTATATATGGGTTGAGTTCTTTCCTAAAGACATGGTAATCAACATTTGCTTGTCAGCAAAGTACAGGAGGAAACTAAGACTTTTAATATTCTCCATATTTGTTATTCGTACTTTCCCGGACAAAATCACTTTTCTCTCCATTTCCTAACATAGAAAAGGGGAAAATGTTCTACTGCCTTTGTATTTTAAGTAGTTTTCTGCTTAACATCTTTATTTCAAGAGAGGGGAAACAATCATTGATTATGCCAATCATGTACCTCTATTTACTTACTGAGAAATATAAAGTTGTCTCAGTCTTCTTATTTACTTCTTGTTTACTCTGGAAATTGAGTAGCATTATATTAAGGAAACATGCATTTATATATAATTTTCTACATGACAGATTACTTACAGATGCATCACAACTTCTGAAGGACCGGTTTATTTCTAACATAAACTGTAAAAGCTAAACTGCTCAGAAATGCAGATATCACTCTGAAAAAGTCAGATCTCAGCCTCAATCCTAATAAATTGGATTCTCTGAAGAATCTATAATTTTTGGAATAGTAACTGGATATTCATAGAGAAGACTTGGAGCAACATGAAACACCATGATAATAGAATTGCTGTCTCAAGAAATATGAAATTAATAGCATAGAGAAGTGGCTTTAAAATGTATTATTAATAGAGAAACTCCTCTTCTCAAATGCTTTTTTTCAATTACTCTTGCATTATAGAGAAATAGAGACTTAATAATGTATAGCTTAATAAAGCCTTGTAATTGGACATTTTCACATTTACCAACCTCAGAGTTGCAAAGTCCAGAATATTATCCCTGAAGGAGATATTAAATGATCTTTAAATACACAAACATCACAAAGTGTAATGTATTTTACTCCAAAGGTAAATACAAAGGTATTGAGAGCACCCCCAAGGGGGCACCACGTGAATGTGAAACTGTGAAGACCTCCCCACCCACAAGGTCGTCAAGACGTGGTGACTCTTCCCCAGCTTCACACACATGTAAGGAGAAAGCGCGCGTCTACGGCCAAAAGAAAGAGATGACAGTACACACAGTCCTCCAGTTAATTTCAGAAGGTGTTTTTGTTCCCACCTTCCATCACATACATTGCTGTTTGTGAAATGGGCTCTGAGCGATAACAGCAAGTCTAGTTGACATCATCATAGGTGGCAGCCTCAAATGTGACAAATACCATCAAACAGCAAAAGAACACACGTGGGGAGTGCTCAGCAAAGACTCTGCAGGACAGACTTTACCGCAGCTTTGACAACTGGAAATTAAATCTTTCTAAACATGTTGATGGAACTAGTACTCTATTTTTACAGGTCAGATCACAATAATTGCCAAGTAAAAACTCAAGTAGTTGAAAATTCCATAGCAATCCAATGGTTAAGACTTCCCTTCCCAATGCAGGGGGAGTGGGTTCAATTACTGGTTGGAGAACTAAAATCCCACAATAGTTCATGGCCAAAAAAATAAAAGCATACAACAGAAGCAAAATTAAAACAAATTTAATAAAGATTATTTTAATGGTCTACATCTTTAAAAAATTAAAAAAGCAAAGTAGCAAGCTCAATTAACCATTTCTTGAGTATGCACATTGAACACATAGACCTGTATATTTAAATCTTGATTTTGAGCATTGCTTGTGCACATGAAAGAAATTTCAAGATAAAATCAGTATTTATCATATTTAGGAAGAATTTCTTCCAGACCCACATCTGAATAACATTGTTTAAACAGGAGTCCCCAGCCCCAGGCCATGGACAAATACCAGGCCACACAGCAGGAGGTGTGACTGCTAGAAGCTTCATCCATATTTACAGCCACTCCCCATCACTCTCCCATCACCCCCAGAGGGAACCTTCCAGCTGCAGAAAAACAAACTCAGGGCTCCCACTGATCCTGCATTGTGGTGTATAATTATTTGGTGAGTTGTAATGATAAGAGAAACAAAGTACACAATAAATTTAATGCACTTGAATCCTAAAACCAACTCCCCTAGCCTCGGTCCATGAAAAAATTATCTTTCAAGAAATCTGAAGCTGGCACCCAAAAGTTTGGAGATCACCATTTTAAATGGTTGTTTAAACTCTCTACCTTGCAAATAGATTGCAATGAATATACTCAATTGGCTATGAATCATGAACTAATAGTGATATTCATTTCTATGTCCTACTTAGTTTGTTTACTTTGTAAGGACCATAAATGCACCATGGGGTGTTTATTCTGTACTGGGTAAGAATATCTAATTACTCTTCTATAATTTTTACTTACATGTGAAGTGTTTATGTTACATATAAAGTAACATAAAATGTATGACATTTTAAATTTTTTTCAACTGAGTATAAATTCAAGAAAAAAGTAATCACTCAATATGTAATTTACATCTCACTTTTTTTTTTGCTCTTAGGTAAAGTAAATATATAAAATATAACAGTCTGTGTGTGTTTGTGTGTGCACACGCGTGCGCTCAGTCATATCTAAGACTCTTTGTGACCCGCAGCCTGCCAGGCTCCTCCGTCTGTGGAATTTTCCAGGCAAGAATACTGGAGTGAGGTGTCATTTCCTTCTCTAGATGATCTTCCTGACCTAAGGATAAAACCCACATCTCTTGTGTCTCCTGCATTGGTACGGGAGTCTTTACCACTGTGCCACTTGAGAAATCTGTAACAGTCTACAAATGTGCAAATAAATCCTCAACTATTCTGGAAGAAAAAAAATGAATGCTAATCTCAGGACATCAATCTGAGCAAATCAGGAAGAAAAAGGCACCACAAGTTACAGAAATAAGAACGTTTATATACAAGGACCAGAGACTGAAGGAAATTTAAGTGGAGTCATGTCTGGAAGAGCTGCAAAGTGAAAAGCTGTGGAGGAGCCCCTGGATCACTGGAGAGCGGCCTGGCAGTCCGGGACATCACACAGCACTGGGCTTCCATGGCACCTGGGTTAGTGGGTATCCTCCTCTGCAAACACCTCGGGTCTGAGTACCAACGTGCTTTCTGTTTGACTTACTGATAAAGAGACAGATTATTAACTAAAGCCCAGATTTTAGCAGTTCTATAAAAGGAGAGGAATTAAATTAAGGTGAAGATAAGCAGGTTGGGCCCAGAACAGTTCCCCCCGCCCCTACCAGGTATTTGAAGTGAGTGGAAAAATCCTCTGCTCACAGTGACAACCTGACCTACTTCCTCACTCATCACGGCTGTCTGGGCGTCATTCACAGGAGTGCTCAGATCAGCGCTGGGGCTCAGCTGAATTACCATTCCAGGGATGCAATTTCCAGGAGATTTGTCTCTTTTTCTGAAGCTTACCTCTCTGGACATTGTAATAGACAATAATTTGCAGTTTTATAAAGGGTGCTTATGGGTGACTGTTTCATGTCATTATTCAAGACAGACATTTCTGTCAGTGTGTTTCAGCAATTACAGAACACATTCAAGGTTTTTTACCATTAAAGTTAAAACAACAGGAAATCCAAATCACCGTAGGCATCTGTTGTTTCCTCTAGTGATCAATACTTGCCGCTGTTTAATCGCTAAGTCGTGTCCCATCTCTTTTGCGACCCCATGGACTGTAGCCTGCCAGGCTCCTTTCTCCATAGGGCTTCCCAGGCAAGTTTATTGCAGTGGGTTGCCATTTCTTTCTCCTGGGGATCTTCCCAACCCAGGAATCAAATTTGTATCTCCTGCAGTGCAGTTAGATTCTTTACTACTGAGCCACCTGGGAAGACCAGTGACCAATATTAGAAATTCTTAATTCAACAATAGATTTTTGAGTGTATAAGACATGTGATGTGTTATCACAACTGTCAAATATACCTTGAGTGTGATTCCAGCATAAGAAAAGTTAGAGGAAGAAAACTTTGAATTAAAAAAGACATAGCCCTCATGAATACATATCTGTGTATACAGAGTGGAAACAGTGACAAAATTTATTTTGGGAGGCCCTAAAATTACTGCAGATGGTGACTGCAGTCATGAAATTAAAAGATGCTTGCACCTTGGAAGAAAAATTATGACCAACCTAGACAGCATATTAAAAAGCAGAGACATTACTTTGCCAGCAAAGATCCATCTAGTCAAAGCTATGGTTTTTCCAGTAGTCATGTATGGATGTGAGAGTTGGACTATAAAGAAAGCTGAGTGCAGGAGAATTGATGTTTTTGAACTGTGGTGTTGGAGAAGACTCTTGAGCATCCCTTGGACAGCAAGGAGATCCAACCAGTCTATCCTAAAGGAAATCAGTCCTGAATATTCATTGGAAGGACTGATGCTGAAGCTGAAACTCCAATAATTTGGCCACCTGATGTGAAGAACTGATTCATTTGAAAAGACCCTGATTCTGGGAAAGATTGAGGGCAGGAGAAGGGGATGACAGAGGATGAGATGGTTGGATGACGTCACTGACTCAATGGACATGAGTTTGAGTAAGCTCCAGTTGGTGATGGACAGGGAAACCTGGCATGCTACAAATATTGCATATACTTTGGGGCAATTCAAAGACTCCCTAATTCATACCTTTGAATCACAGGTGCCTCCAACTCTAGCACTAAACATCTGCAATAACAAAAAACAGAACAAATAACTAATAATAATAACAAAACCCCAGGTGCCTCATAACACCTCATGATAACCACTGTAGATGAAAATATACTCCCATCATATAAACTTTATTTTTGTCACGTTTTAATTATTCATATGCTACGAGGTCATGGAAAACATGAAGAAATCTGATAGATCATAAATAAAACAGGACAGTTTGAAAAGATATGTCCTGCATGATGTACATGAGGACTTTATTACCATCTCAATTTTTCTATAAATGTACAATGGTTTATTAAAAGCATGCAGATGAGGAAGAGATGATCTCCGTTCTCTGGGAGCTCACAGTCGAAAGAGGAGACACATGGCCAAGGAACTGCAGTCAGGTGTGATAAGTTTTGTAATAAAAAGAAGCATGGGGTATATGAGAGTTCAGTGGAAATGCATAGAATAATAGCCTGCAGACCTGAAGAAGCTTGGAGGAGAGAATGATTCCAAAATAAATGTTAGGGAATTAAGGAAAAGAGGAAATGAAAAAATGCAAAAAGCCACGGAGTCTAACCTTAAATAGTTAGCTTCCTTGATCGCCAGGCTCAAGAGCAAATTCCCTAGACTTTTGCAGTCATCCCGACTTTGATTGAAAGTTTCCTTCCGTGCTTTAGCTCCTGCTCTCTGACTCTGTGTCACTATTAACTCTCCACTCCTATCCAACACGGGTACATCGATCTCTGTCACAAGTCTTGCACCTTCTGGCCTCTGCTGCATGTCTTGTCTCTTTAGGGATGGTGAACACATTTTTGCCTCCTTCAGTGGCTCTGCAACCTGTCTCCCTAACCTTGGAAAACTCTCAAGCCTTTTCAGAAGTTTCCAACCTTTTCCAAACTTGAAACACTTTTACCACACTCTGAATTCCATTTGAACCTTTCTTCAATAATTTTTCTTAAAATATTTCATTTGGGGATTATTTGCATTTTCATGTAGTTATATATTTTTCAACAGGTATAGTTCAGAATTTGGGGAATTTTTGAAATTCATTGTTTTAGATTTATAAGGCTTCATGGATACCATCTTTCTATCATTTAAGAGAAGGACACAATAGGAACTCACATTTATTGATTGCCAGTGTATCAGGAACTCCACAAGGCATGTAAAATATGTTAACTTTTCAAATCCCCCCAAATGCAATTTTCTGTGAAATATAGCTATCGAGGGGTGCTGATAGGCTACAGTCCATGGGGTCACAATGAGTCGGACATGACTGAAGCAGTTTATCAGGCACGCATGCAGCTGTCAAACCTTACCAGACACGTAGTTGGAATCCGGAGTGTGGACTCCAACTAGCAACAAAGCCCAGACTATCTCTGCTCTGGTTTCTACTACCTCCTGTGTGCAAGCGCAGGAATGGAAACCCATACAAATGAATGTATTTCACAACAGTATAAAGCTGTTTAGCCTCAAAGCCAGACTGCTTCTCCCTTCTGTTTAGCGGCCACACTCCTTGCTAGACATACCACCGGAGGCAATTTTTCAGTGCCCTGGTTCACCAGTTTCCTCAACTTTAAAACAGGGCTTAAAATAGCACCCACCTCCTAAGGATGCTCTACAGAATGAATGAGATGCTGGAAGTGAAGCCAGACACGTAACAAACTCTGTTGCCGTCATTGTTACCATCACTGTGCCAGATGTCACACTCTTTCCTTTTTTCGTGTCTGTTCTTTCTGTGGCATAGAAAACATTCACTAGCTATTTATTTGTTTTATGGTTTCAGCTTTTACTTCTGTGACAGTCCTCTCATTTTCCAGAATACTGAAAAAAAAAAAATGGAATCACATTTGACTCCAGTTCAAGAGCTTGACAGTTCAGTCACACCTAAGAGCTGAGAGAAAGAGAAGGATGTAGTTAAGGCTGTCAGGAAAATACGGGGATTGTCACAGCTCGGGCAGGTAGCGACAGGGGCAGAGTCGGTGCCCATAACACTTCTCCCCTTTCCAAACATCTCAGGGCACTAAGGAAAGGAACCCTGACATTGAGAGCATGCTGAGAAGAGATACAATTTCAAAGGAAGCAATAAAATGTGTAATAGATGTTCGTAATTAGAGAGACTGCTTGATTCTTGTCTCAGGTTTAATAGCTTCTCAAAGACTGTGAATAAGTTAAGGGAGTTTTTAATATTCCTCTGAAATATGAACCCATGTACTACCTTGGGTTACATAATTAAAAATGTCTTTGATCTGACGGGCTTAGATTTATCCTAGCAAATTATGCGATGAACAGCTCATCTTGAGGATTTATTCATCATGCAAACAAGTGAAGGCCATCAGTGCCAACTTTGGGGTGAGGTTCAGCACAAAGGGGAAACTGAAGCTTCATTCGTTGCAAATATTGTCAAGTGTTATCCAAGAGGAAAGGCTGATTGGCATCCCAAGGGTTATCTTAATTCTGTTCACATGAGACCCGTAAATACCACTCAACAGATGACAGAGTTAAAAACCATAGCCAAAGACTCAAAGACCCATAATTCAGGACGGGAGGACTTGCCAGCGACATCACTTGACTTTGGAACTGCATCATGCTAATCTGAATCCATGTCACTATTGTTTGCCCCCCAAAAAAGATGGAATACTCTTCAAAATAGAATAATACTTCGTAGCAGAGAGTGAACAGTAAATGCATGCATCTATGTGATCATCAGTGATGACCTCTGTGGTGTGCAGAAAGTGGACCACCTTCAGTTCCAGGTCCTAGCAATGCCCAGGGTCGAGAGGTTTCACTTGTGTGGGTGGGGGAGGACCCAAAACTTATCCTGAGATTTGAGTCAACTTCTTCTCCACCCGAGATATACAGGAGCTTTAAAAAAAGCTTTTATTCTGTACACCCTTGTATATGGTAATCAAAATTGAGATAGCTATCAAAGGCTTGATCTCAATGAATCCACTGTAATTCCATGAATTATACTACAGTTAAATCATGTAATTGTCTAGGATAATAAAGCAATAATAAAATAAGGTAGTCCTGGCACAGTTAGCTTATATAACTTTGCTGCAAATACTAACACAATATTATAGTGGCAAAGAATCAGGCATGCTTGAGTGACAGAGCATGCACGCATTACAGGTGTAAATACTTCAGAAATAGGACTGTTATAAATATCTTTGTTGTACTTTTTATTCTTTAAGTGGGTCATGCCCATAGCATAGCAGATAAGTTTCTGTCTGACCATTTATATGGGTTTATTAAAAGAAGGTGGATGTTAACAGAAATGTATATGAATCAAATAGAGTATAAAGATTTGTTGGAAAGGCTATATTTTTATTTTGCATTAACAAAAACTATGCTATTAATACTGAAAGAAGATAGTATCACATCATTAGCATTACACATAGTTCATTGAAAATGGTAGGGTGGTACCTGTAATTTATATTAATATGTAACAGTGGTGATGTGTCCTCCTGTGAAGTCATGCTCTCTTAAAAATGAAACTAAAAAACAAATCAGCACCATTAGTTGAAGGACATGGAGATACCAGGGATTGAACCTGGGACCTTATGCATGCAAAGCATATGCTCTACCACTGAGCTACATCCCCATCCCTGGAAGGAGGCTGCCAGGCTGATATATCAGTGCACTGATTGCTCTTAGACCATCTCTCCAGGGAATGAAAAAGCCCTGGATTCTCAAAGTTTCAAATTCCCATCACAGAGCATTCTGAAGCCTTCCTGGGGAACCTATAAATTTTGTACCTTCAGTGCGGAATGTCCTGATACTTTATGGCTCACCACCATGCTAGTTTCCCCAGCCTTATTTATAGGGATGATGAAACACTATCTCCCTTAAAAATGTATCGTATTTATACAGTTTCCTACTCACAAATGCAAGAAAATATGTTAGTTATATTCCATAATTTCCCCATTACTTTTATTGCTGCTGTTGTTTAGTTGCTCAGTCGAGTCTGACTTTTTGCAACTCCATGGACTGAAGCTCACCAGGGTTCTATGTCCATGGGATTCCCCAAGCTAGAGTACTGGAGTAACTGGTCATTTCTTTCTCCAAGGGATTTTCCTGACCCAGGAATCAAACCCATGTCTCCTGCCTTGGCAGGCTGATTCTTTACCACCGAGCCACCTGGGAAGCCCATAGGAAATGAAAAAAGAAAAAATCTCTCCTCTCCTCCTACAGGTTCGTGACTGGGTACTGCAAATAAGGCTGACAAAGGGCAGATTAACAAGAGGAAATCAAAGTTTATTAGCATGTGCACTGGGTTTACATAAGGAAGAAACCCAGTGATGAGGAACTCAGAGGGGTGATTAGAACCTGGGACTGTATACCACCTTAAAAGGAGCAACATGCTTGTAAAAGACACAGGTAAAGGGGTTCAGGCTTTTAGGGGTGCAGGCTGTGGGAAGGTAAACATATGGAGAAGACTAGTGGAAGATGGAAGCATGGAGTAAGGCTTGTTTGTGTAGACTGCTCAGCAGTTGTTCCGCTGGAGAATAGTCATCTCCCTTCCAGTACAGTGGGGGCTGGCTGGGGTCCCTCTGCACAGGGAATTTAGGATCTGATTCCAGGCAGATAGGGGAGGGGGGCAGAGAATTATCCTTTGTCTGCTTTTCCCTCTATCGTCTTTGACTCAGAGTAATCCTTACTCCAGATTGGCATAGTTGGGGGTAGAATATTCTAAACCACCTTTGTTTTTTTCCTGGGGTGAAGGTGGGAATAGGGGGTTTTGTTATGGGAGAAGCAGCGAAGAAGGAAACAAAGAAGCAGCTCTCTCCTCGGGACAGGGAAAGGTCACCCTACTGCTCAGCAACAGACCCAACAGCCCGCCTGCGCTCATGGCACTATAGTGGTCAGAAGAACCAACACTGCTTTTCTCAGAGACACATTAAGTTCACGACATAGAGAAGTGCCAGCCCTGGAGTTTTGCTTGCTGCGATGATCAAGATGAAACTGCTATTTGATAAATAACGTTTTCACCATAAAAGGACAAAAAAAAAAAAAATACTAGAAGTAAACCGAAGAGCTGCTCTTTGGTTTCATCTGTTTGGTGACCAGAACCCATAATGCTGAACACAGCATATCCTTGATCTGACTACTCACGCAGGACCTTCTAAATATTTAATGAGCTCATCACAGCCTTACAGAAAATCTAATTTCCTAGTTATCACCAACAGCATATTCTGACTCTGACACTCTCTTGCCCATGAAGATGCAAACTTTAAAAGCACACCCTTGCCCTCTCTTAACAACATTGGTTGTTCTTGGCTAATAAGAACAATAAAATTAACCCAATGATATAAGATATAATAATATTAATGAAACTAATAAGAATCAAGTTCCAAAATAATTCAGAATTACCAAGAAAAAAAAAATCACCTCTTCTCTTTTTTAGCTCTGGTTCCAATGAAATGATGGCTTTGGTAAACCGTTATCCTAATATTATCTTTTCTATAATCTTAAATATTTAATTTGAGAAATATGTGTTAAAATTCATTTGGGAAAATATGAAGGTATAACTAATTTAAATTTTGACCATAATACATCCAAAATATAGGTAATCCCTCTTGAGCAAGTAGTAAATTACATTGGAGCTTTTAAATCTTTTACTTTAATAATGTTGGCTCCTCACACATCAGTGAAAACAAAGCTGGTAAAAACAGATGTCAGTGAGGTGTAAATTACTAATCTATACCCAGAACTCAGGCCTATATTATACTTTAAGATACACTACTCCCGTGACCAGGTCTTCCCCAGGTGGCTCAGTGGTAAAGAATCCACCTGCCAAGGCTTGGGTTCAGTCCCTGGGTCAGGAAGATCCCCTGGAGAAAGAAATGACAACCTACTCCAGCATTCTTGCCTAGAAAATCCCATGCATAGAAGAGCCTGACAGGGTAGTCTATGGGGTCGCAAAGAGTCAGACATGAATTGGCGACTAAACAACAGGCACATGGTGAAGCACAATATAAATTTCCTAATTAATTTAACATTAAGAAAGCTGAGTACAAAAAAAAAAAAACTGAGTACTAAAGAATCGATGCTTTTGAACTGTGGTGTTGGAGAAGACTCTTGAGAATCCCTTGGACTGCAAGGAGATCCAACCAGTCCATCCTAAAGGAAATCAGTCCTGAATATTCATTGAAAGGACTACTGATGCTAAAGCTGAAACCCCAATACTTTGGCCCCCTGATGAGAAGAACTGACTCATTTGAAAAGACCCTGATGCTGGGAAAGATTGAAGGCAGGAGGAGAAGGCGATAACAGAGGATGAGATGGTTGGATGGCATCACCAACTCAATGGACATGAGTTTGAGTAAGCTCCAGAAGTTGATGATGAACAGGGAGGCCTCGTGTGCTGCAGTCCATGGTATCACAAAGAGTTGGACACAACTGAGCAACTGAACTGAACTGAAGTCTTATTTGATATCTTTATTTGTTTGTTTACGTAAAGGTGCTACTTCCCAAAATGGGGTTGCTTTAGAAGTGTTGTTCTCTTTTTGGAAATATAAACTTCCAAAGAAGGTTTAGAAATCTTTTTCAATTTCATGTATAGTGGCACAAAATCAGAAAAATAAAATATTAAATATTGAGTAATAATATTAAGATTACGGATCCGCAGAAGTATCATTGTTGTAGATCAGTCGTGTCCAATTCTTTGTGGCCCCATGAACTGCCCAAGTTCACAGCCATATGTTCAGTGATGCCATCCAACCATCTCTTCCCCTTCCACCCTCTTCTTTTGCCTTCAATCTTTCCCAGCATCAGGGTCTTTTCCAATGACTAAAACAACAATAAATGTGTTCTGTTTCAAGCCACAAATCTCTGGTAATTTGTTATAGCAACAATAATTAACTAATACACACTGCCACCTCTACTTGATGCTGGGCTGGTAAGTGGATTCTCTTTACCAGGGTGCCTGTGATCTCTTTGGAGTGACAGGGAAAAGGAAAAGGAGGACTCTTTCCCTGAGTCTGCTCTCCTAACTACAGAGCTGGTGCCCTGTGGATCTCATCTCTCATTTCCCTGTGTTATGGATTGAAGCGTATCCCCCAAAATCCATTGTGCAGCACTTACTCACTCAGTCGTGCCCAACAGTTTGTGACCCCATGAACTGCAGCCCACCAAGCTCCTCTGTCCATGGGATTCTCCAGGCAAGAATACTGGAGTGGATTGCCATGTCTTCTTCCAGGGGATCTTCCCAATCCAGGGACCAAACCCAGGTCTCCCGCATTATAGGCGGACTCTTTACCATCTGAGCCACCAGGAAAGCCCCCAAAATCCGTATAGTGAGGTCCTAAATTCCAGATCCTCAAAATCTGACTTATTTGGAAAGAGGGTCATTGCAGATGTAATTTATTAAGATGAGGTCATCCTGGAGCAGGGTGGGTCCCTGTTCTAATGTGACCAGGGTCCTTATAGAAAGGGGTCGTTTGGACACAGACCCACAGGGACCTCCGTGTGAATATGAAGGCCGGGTGGTGTATCTAGCCACCAAGGAAAGTCAAAGGTTCTGAGCAAGCCGCCAGAAGCCAGGCAGAAGGCATAACACAGCCTCCCTTGCAAACCGGGGAAGGAAGTACACCTATTGACACCTTGATCTTGGCCTTCTGGCCTCCAGAACAATAAGACAACAAACTTCTGTTGTGTCTGTTTGTGTTGCTGTGTTTGGCAGCCCTAGGAAAGCAGGGCGCCCTCCCAGGCCAGGACTCGGCCTCCTGTCTCTCCGGTGGACTCTCCTAGCTCTGAGGTTAGCCATCAGAGTCTGTTCAACTCTGCACCCTGCCGCAGCCTCCCCAGGGCTGTGTTCACGGGGAGTCACCCTCGGAGGACTGCACTTTCTTCTCATCTCAGCAGAAAATGCCCATTTGGATTTTCAGCACGTACAGCTTCTCAGCCAGTAAACACACATAAATGTACTAGTTCTCAGCATTGAATACACAGCTCTTTTAAGGATTGATTTCATTTATTATCAATGAAGTTTCCCCCTTATACCCTTTTGCTGTTGTTAATAATTTATCCCGGTATTAGAAATGGTTCCATCATCTATAACTCTCTCATGTTTACTTTTAATTTTTATTGATAATATGAGACAGAATTAGCTGAACTAATAACAGTAAAGTCAGCTAATTCTATCTCGTGTCAGTCAAAGAAAGTCCCTGACAGTTACATCAGACCCTATTTCCCCATACCCCCTGATATATGTGAATGTATAAGAACATCAAAACAAACAACCATTGAAACTTTTCTTCCCTAGACACGTCTAGTCTTAAAGGGGATGACAAAGGATAAGATGGTTGGACGGCGTCACTGACTCAATGGATGTGAGTTTGAGCAAACTCCAGGGGATGGTGAAGGACAGGGAGTGGCAAAGTTGGATAAGACTTCACAACTGAACAACAACAAAAAAGTAAACTGGCAAAACCTCATGACAGCAAACCAAAAGCACCCAAGCGTGGCAAAGAAGACTTCTCACAAAGGCAAATCGGATGACATAAAAATAATTTGTGTCCATATTGTATTATGTATGAAAACATTTATGATAAGGTTAAATAGTCAGAGGGATATAAATAATTCTTTCCAGTTTGTTTTAGTGATAACCATTATATCATTGTGAATTACATGAATTTCCTTCATTTGGAACTAAATAGCCAAAATAAAATTCATTTTCCTTTGCATATATATGTTAGAAAGCCAGTTCTTATTACCATAATTTTGTTTACAACACAAATGTTATGATATTTTATGATTTTTTAAATTTTCTTTTGGTTCTTAGATGTTTTACATATCTAATTCTTTGTCTCTTATCAGCTAAACATTTTCACATATTTTGTAGACTTTCATCCAAATCTTAGCACTTCCTTGAGGTCTATATTAAGCACCAAATCCTCCAGATGTCCTTCTCAAACAATGTTAATGAATATTAAAAATAATAATGGTATATCTTTAGTAGTTTACAAATTATTTTCTTATACACTTTATGTTCAATTTTTATTTTTTTGAAACATTTTTTTGATTTGAGTGTGGGCTTCCCTGGTTGCTAAAGAACTCCCCTGCAATGCAGGAGACTTGGGTTTGATCTCTGGGTCAGGAAGATCCCCTGGGGGAGGGAATGCCTACCCATTCCACTATTTTTACCTGAAAAATCCCATGGACAGAGGAATCTGGTGGGTACAGCCAATGGGGCTGCAAAGAGTTGGACATGACTAAGTGACTTTTTTCGTTTAGGGATTTGTGCAAAATTACTAATGCAGAGATCAGGAGCTCAGGATCTTCATTTTGTATCTTTTATTTATTTATGATGTACCATTTTTAATGTCTTTATTGAATTTTTTATATTTTTTCTGTTTTAAGTTTTGGTTTTCTGGCCATGAGACATGTGGGATCTTCCCCTAAAGATCTTATCCCCTTATCCCCTGAAGAAGAGAATAACAACCCACTCCAGTATTCTTGCCTGGAGAAATCTATGGACAGATGAGTCCATGGGATTGCAAAGAGCCAGACTAACACACACACGTGTGTGATCCTAGCTTCCTGAACAAAGATCAAACTCCCACCTGCATTGGAAGGCAAAGTCTTAGCCACTGAACCACCAGAGAAATCCCTATTTAATTTCTTTTTCACAGTGACTTGAATAGGTGTAAGACACATAGTAGAACATATGTATAATTTTCTAATTAATTATCATATTGATCATATTTATGTATATAGTTTTTAAGACACAGTAAATTGGAGCTGCTTTTTAAGACTTTTATTTTTAATAATATAAAAGCCCAAGTGAAGTTACTCAGTCGTGTCCAACTCTTTGTGACCCCATGGACTGTAGCCTACCAGGCTTCTCTGTCCATAGGCTTTTCCAGGCAAGAGGACTGGAGTGGGTTGCCATTTCCTTCTCCAGGGGAGCTTCCTAACCCAGGGATCGAACCCCGGTCTTCCGCATTGTAGGCAGATGCTTTTACCATCTGAGCCACCAGGGAAGTCCATAAAATCCCAAAAGAAAGTTAAAATTCCACTTCAAATTTTCTTCTAAAATGGCAAACCACTCCAGTATTCTTGCCTGGGAAATCCCAAGGGCAGAGGACCCTGGTGGGTTACAGTCCATGGGGTCGTGAAGAGTAGGACACGTCTGAGTGACTAACCCTTTCTCTCTTTCAAATTTCATATTCCATTGTAGAGTCTAAAAATACTTGATGAACACAGAATATTGGCTCCCAGCATCAAGACTACAGAGATGTTTTGCTACAATTGTCATACATTTACATACTTTTTCATAAAAACTGGCATCTGTTAGTTCATCGAGAAGGGTTTATTGAACATAGACAAGCAAGAATGTTATAAATCATTTAGTGTCTTTTTAATATCTGTTTATTTGGCTGCATCAGGTCTGACTTGCAGCTCATGGGATCTTTCATTGAGACACATGGATTTTCTAGTTGTGGCACATGGGTTTGGTTGTTTCGTGCATGTGGGATTTTAGTTCTCATACCAGGGGTTTAATCTGTGGCCCCTGCATTGCAAGGCGGATTCTTAACCACTGAACCACCAAGGAAGTTCCTCATTTTAATATTTTCAACAATAGTTTTCTTGACATGATACATTTTCCTATGAGAATAAATGTCAAGCCTCTTCTTTTGTAATTAGGCAGTCCTGATGCATTTGACTGTATGCAGGCCAGGAAGCAATAGTTAGAACTGGACATGGAACAACAGACTGGTTCCAAATAGGAAAAGGAGTACGTCAAGGCTGGATATTGTCACCCTGCTTATTTAACTTCTATGCAGAGTACATCATGAGAAATGCTGGACTGGAAGAAACACAAGCTGGAATCAAGATTGCCGGGAGAAATATCAATAACCTCAGATATGCAGATGACACCACCCTTATGGCAGAAAGTGAAGAGGA
>SJYQ01005408.1:253532-280009 GCA_006410935.1 Redunca redunca
GAAGAGTTGACTCATTGGAAAAGACTCTGATGCTGGGAGGGATTGGGGGCAGGAGAAGAAGGGGACGACAGAGGATGAGATGGCTGGATGGCATCACTGACTCGATGGACGCGAGTCTGAGTGAACTCCGGGAGATGGTGATGGATAGGGAGGCCTGGAGTGCTGTGATTCATGGGATCACGAAGAGTCAGACACGACTGAGTGACTGAACTGAACTGAACTCATGCATTTGACTGGTGTCACGGCGTTTTTTTGTTTATTTGTTTGTTTGTTTTTGAGGTATAGATGCTGGTTTGTTTCTTCTTGTGTTTTGTTTTTAAGAACATCATTTTCCTCTCTTAAGATGAAATGACATCTCAGAGGATGATTGGTAGGATGGCAGGAATAATCCAATGGTGACATTTCTAGTGTGAAATTGACATCATAATTCTCTAAGTTCACAGATAATTCTGTAGAACTGTTTTTATACAAATACAGCAATTTTCTGCTTATGTAAGTATACAGAGGCTAAAATGAGCTGAATATAAAAACTATTATTAGCATCACATGAATCACACATATCATCAAAATGTCACTTAGTGGGGAAAAAATAAGCAAAGGTTTGTCAAGTGAAAGAGACTGGCAGAAGAAGAGGGAGGAAGCAGTGTCTTGGAAAGAAACTATGATTGTCCCTGGAAAGGAATTTTCTACTTCCGAGTGACTACGATACTGTTTGATTGTGTTAATTTTATTCTCTGGCATGACAAATGATAAATCTACAGTGTTGTCAAAACTTCAGTAAACAAAAGCATTAAACAGTTTTTGCTGTTGATGTAATGCGAAATAGGAGGAGGAAAATACAAGGAGGCCAGGGCCATCAAGCCACTGCCTTGAGGGTTTTCTTCAGGCGGAAAAAGGAAAGGTAATAATTTATACCCCATTTTAACTATACTTGAGGGAAATATTTGACACAGACCTTCCCAGGTGGCATAGTGGTAAAGAATCCACTTGCCAGTGTGGGAGATGGAGTTTTGATCCCTGAGTTAGGAAGCATACCTGGAGAAGGACGTGACAACCCACTCCAGTATTCTTATCTGGGAAATCCCCGGGACAGAGGAACCTGGCAGTCTACAACCCATGGGACGGCAAAGAGTTGGCCATGACTGAGTACCCGCTTACAGTGCTCAAAGCAGAGCTCCAAAGAATAGCGAGAAGAGATAAGAAAGCCTTCTTCAGTAATCAGCGCAAAGAAATAGAGGGAAAGAACAGAATGGGAAAGACTAGAGATCTCTTCAAGAAAATTAGAGATACCAAGGGAACATTTCATGCAAAGATGGGCTCGATAAAGGACAGAAATGGTCTGGACCTAACAGAAGCAGAAGATATTAAGAAAAGGTGGCAAGAATACACAGAAGAACTGTACAAAAAAGATCTTCACGACCCAGATAATCGCTATGGTGTGATCACTCACCTAGAGCCAGACATCCTGGAATGTGAAGTTAAGTGGGCCTTAGAAAGCATCATTACAAACAAAGCTACCGGAGGTGATGGAATTTCAGTTGAGCTATTTCAAATCCTGAAAGATGATGCTGTGAAAGTGCTACACTCAATATGCCAGCAAATTTGGAAAACTCAGCAGTGGCCATAGGACTAGAAAAGGGCAGTTTTCATTCCAATCCCAAAGAAAGGCAATGCAAAAGAATGCTCAAACTACCGCACAATTGCACTCATCTCACATGCTAGGAAAGTAATGCTCAAAATTCTCCAAGCCAGGCTTCAGCAATACGTGAACCGTGAACTTTCTGATGTTCAAGCTGGTTTTAGAAAAGGCAGAGGAACCAGAGATCAAATTGCCAACATCCGTTCACAGCCTCATCAAGAGGCTTTTTAGTTCCTCTTCACTTTCTGTCATAAGGGTGGTGTCATCTGCATATCTGAGGTTATTGAACTGACCTGAACTGATAAATGTATACATATATATATATGCAAATTGGGCATTATTCAACTAAATGGAAGAGAGCCAACCCATTTGCAACAACATGGATGAACCTGGAGGATGTCATGTGCAGTGAAATAAGCCAGACACAGAAAGACAAATGCTGTATGATCTCACATGTATGTGGAATCTAAAAAACTAGAACTGCTAGAAGCAGAGTATATAGTAGTTCAGTTCAGTCACTCAGTCGTGTCTGACTCTTTGCAACCCCATGAATCGCAGCACGCCATGCTTCCCTGTCCATCACCAACTCCTGGAGTTCACTCAGATTCACATCCATCGAGTCAGTGATGCCATCCAGCCATCTCATCCTCTGTCGTCCCCTTCTCCTCCTGCCCCCAATCCCTCCCAGCATCAGAGTCTTTTCCAATGAGTCAACTCTTTGCATGAGGTGTCCAAAGTATTGGAGTTTCAGCTTTAGCATCAGTCCCTCCAATGAACACCCAGGACTTTAGAATGGACTGGTTGGACCTCCTCACACTCCAAGGGACTCTCAAGAGTCTTCTCCAACACCACACTTCAAAAGCATCAATTCTTCAGCACTCAGCTTTCTTCACAGTCCAACTCTCACATCCATACATGACTACTGGAAAAAACGTAGCCTTGGACTAGACGGACCTTAGTCAGCAAAGTAATGTCTCTGCTTTTGAATATGCTATCTAGGTTGGTCATAACTTTTCTTCCAAGGAGCAAGCGTCTTTTAATTTCATGGTTCCAGTCACCATCTGCAGTGATTTTGGAGCCCAGAAAAATAAATTCTGACACTGTTTCCACCATTTCCCCATCTTACTAGGGACTAAATGGTGGGGAAGGTATTAGTTGAAGTGTTCAAACTTCCAGTTATAAGATCAAAGTTCTGGGGACCTAATGTACAGCAGGGTGATTGCAGTTAATCATGTGTATTGTGTACTTGAAATTTGCTGACAGAGTAGATCTTGTCTTCTTACCACCAAAACATGGTAAATTAATGAGAAAATGGATGAGTTCATATTTGAGTGTGACCATCATTTTGCAAAGCATACATATAACCAAACATCATGTGCACAACTTAAATAGTTTCTATTCATCAATAATATCTCAATAAAACTGGAAAAAATTGCAATTGGGTAGATTATCTGCTACATCTCTTGGCTTAGAAGATAAGAAAAGCCAGAAATATTTTTTAGGGACTTCGCTGGTGGCCCAGTGCCTACGACTCTGTGCTCCCAACGCAGGTCTGGCTTCAGTCCCTGGTCAGGGGACTAGATCTCACACGCCACAACTAAGAGTTTATGTGACCAAAAAATCCCACGTGCTGCAATGAAGACTTGATGCAGACAAATAAACAAAGAAATGTGTTTAAAAAGAACTATTTTAAAACTATTTATTTCACTATTCTCACCAATCTTCATCACCACTTAAGGTTACAGAAATATCAAAAATAGAGCAGGTGCTTACACGTAAAGAATGAACACCTTCTAGATAACTGCTTCCGACAGAAATTTCTGTGATGATGAAAATGTTCCATGTCTGCATTGTCACTGAACCCACGAGAATGCCGGACACTTGAAATGCAGCTGGTGTGACTAGTGAACTGAAGTTTTCACTTTATTATTGTCAGTAGAAATAGCCGCAGCAGCCACCGGCCGCTGAATCAGCCTGTGTCATTCTGGGGACTTGGTTGATTCTGCACTCTCTTCCTGGGTGATCTTACCTGCGTCCTCATCCTTCCTGAATGCCTGGATGTGGGCATGCCCCATCTCCACCTCACCACAATGCAGTGTCTAACACGTATGAGCGACTCCTCAGGTATCAGGCATTACCCTGAGAGCTCTGCCCACAGCATCTTATTCCACCTCTCCAGCTTCCTTATGCCATAAATACAATTGTTCAAGTTAACTTGCAGCTGAGAAAAACAAGAACAAGCTGATTCATGTTTGAATAAGAAGTTAAACAAAATAACCTTCAAAATGCCCCAATCTTGGTGTATAAACCTAAGTTAAATGCTTTGCCTAAGGGCATGGCTATCTGACAAAGCCAGGGCCACTCTCGATTCTCTGCTCACTCTGATTTCCACTCTGCTACCCTTTGGAATGGATGCCTGCTGTATAAGCAAAAACACAACAACAACAGCAGAAAACCTCCACCAAGAAACTACAGACCCAGGCGAACCATACTGAGGAAACAGGGTGGACATGAGAAAAAGATGTTTTTTAAAAAAATGATCCAAGTTGGTTAGAGAAAGTACTAGTAAAAGAATTCCTATGTGACCATTTCTGAGTTTACAGAGGGTAAAACTCTCTCCCTCTGAACTTCTTAGGATCCATGCACTCACATATACAATTTTAAAGTAATAATAAAATGGGGCTTTTCACTACCAACTTTAAGGGACTCAGGTTAAAAATCAGTCTTTCCTAGATTGTCTAATTGTGGGCTGGAGAGTTAGTCCATGGGAACATTGAAGAGTCCTAGCTCTCTGATCGTATGACTTGCTAGACATTGGTTTGACGTTAATTTGAAGATCCTGAAGAACATGTTGGAAAGTCAGAGAAATTCATAATGAGACAGGAGAGAGAAAGACAATGTTTAGGCTCCTCTTTGTTCAATTCTAGAGAATCAAACATCTCTTGAAGCTGTTAGGAAGAACATAAAAAAGGTAGTTTCTCAGTCAGTGTGACAAGAATATATTTAATCTCCAAAACTTCAAAGAAGAGAATTTTCTTCTAAGAGCTTAATGCCTCCTCTTACTCCAGTACTAGGGCACTACTGTACTCCTTGGTAAAAGGTTAAATGTAATAAAACTAACCAGACATTTTACAAGTGCCTTGACGGTACCATAGTCGTCTGAAATACACAAAGAAACAACTTAATTGTCTGGATTTATCAACAAGAAAACACTGGATGGTTTTTCTGACAGAATATTAACTGATTTTACCCTTTTTTTCAAATGTCATCCAATATCTTAATTAGAATTTAACTTAAAATATACAGTTGCTCATATCATAAACCACAAGGTAAAAATTTGATAACTCTGATTAGACACAGATCTTCAGATAGAAAATATTCATATTCTGGCAAGAAAGCATGCCTTGCTACTGCAGAAAAATAAGAATTTTATGTTTTTTTTATACAAATTTGTTCGTGGTACCTATACACTTTTAAAATATGTCATAATTTGTATTTTCACAACTATGTTAGGCAAAATGAGTGTTAATCCCTATTACCTTTAAATGAGGTATGGCTCTATTTTATAAAACTGTCAAAGCTAGTCAACATCACCTCACAGGCTAGACCAAATCCTGTGACCCCCAGCAGAAGAGAAGCACACAGCAGTTTCCAGAATCCAAGTTTTCTGAGTTCATTCTTTGGGATCGTACCTGGTGAAACTCAGAGGGTGTGTTGTTAGTACCATATGTTAAGAATTTGAAAGATGCTCAGGATTAGATCATTCTTTGGCTTTTCCCTTGACAAACATTGCTGCTTTCACACATCCTTTTGTTTAAGCTAAGCACACCAAAAGTAACCCATGACATTTTCTTCAAGGTAGAGTTTCTAACCACATCCTTCAATTTGGGGAATCTGACCTTATGGTAACTAACCATATCTCTATCACTGGCTTTCCCATATAATAATAATATTCATAAATGTTGTTGTTTAGTTGCTAAATTGTGACTGAATCTTTTGTGACCCCATGGACCATAGCCCACCAGGCTCCTTTGTCCATGGGATTCTCCAGGCAAGAATACTGAATGAATACTGTTTCCTTCTCCAGGGGATCTTCTGGACCCAGGAATCCAACATACGATTACTTAGCACTGAGCCACCAGGGAAGCCCAATACAGTATCTTTATGTGTCTATATCTTTTACCAAACTTGAAGATTCTTAATGACAGAGACTGAATGTTACTTATCTTCTAATCCCTTGCACCTAAAAAATTAATTTGACACTTAGTTGCTGTTTAATTACATTTTGCTTGGAAAAACAATAAACAGTTGAAAGAATGAAGCATAAATGAGTATAAATGTGATTGGCATAAAGACTAATGGAACTTCAGCTTTGTGCGGAAAAATTAGAAACCAAAACATTTTTCAATCTGTCTTCTACCAAGAGCTTTAGATTCTGATATCAAAGACAGTTTAGAAATGTAATATTCATTTATGTTTTCAGCTTTCTTATTTGGGAAATCTATTTGACTCCACTAGAAATGATTTTTGTTGCTCCAGCTGGTCCCTATCACTCCATCAAATGGAGGAATCGTCAGGACTTCTCCAACTGTAATCAGTCAAATTGTGATGACCGATTAGGAAGATGTAGGTATTGGGAATACAACTGTAGTCAGAACAAGAAAGTGAAGGATGGGTATTGGGAAAATCCAGGTCTAAGGCTGGCGTGGCATGGCGTACATGCTCAGTTGTGTCTGACTCTTTGTGACTCCATGGATTGTAGCCTTTCAGGGTTCTCTGTCAACGGATGTAGGTTGCCATATCCTTCTCCAGGGGAGTCTTCCTGACTCCGGGATCAAACTCGCATCTCCTGAGTCTCCTCCAGATGTGGTCTCTGGGGGCTGCCTCAGCCTCAGAGCAGAGCCAGGCTCTCAGCATGGAGCTGACGCCAGCACCTGCCCCATGCGGTGCCTCAACCAGTCTGGGTCATGGAGCCCCTTGTTGGCATGGTCTAGACCATCAGCTCTGGGATCGTGGTCAGAGTCCTTCAACCTAACTCCCACCCGCTTTCCTTTCCCAGGGATGTCAGATCAGCATCTGTGTCTGAAGGCTCCTCTGAGGACTGCAGCCTGTTTCCATTTGTATTTCTCAGAGGCTGGCCCCCTGGTCCCCAGCAAACCCACACAGCCGCTGGGACTCCTCAGTCTTGTCAGCCTCTGCTCCCTGGAGAAGCCAGCAGGCAAAACCTAGCACAGCATCAGGCAAGTAATAAGAATTTAATGGTGTTTGTGGCTCGAAAAAATCGAAACCACTAAATCAACAGTTTAAAAAAAACGCAAAAAATAAAAAGGGAATTCACAAAAGAATAAACCTGTGCAAACTTACCAGGAATCAAATTAGCATAACTTTGAAATAAACAAATTACCAAAATTGCAAAGAAAATGCACTGTTGTTTTCCTGTTGTGGATAACAGAGCTAAGCGCGTGCCTTCAGCTGTTATTCGCAGGAGTAAATTGTTCTTGTCACACTGCATCTCACTCTTAGGAGGCAGTAATCACAGGCTGGGAAGCGGGGCTTGTAAGAATCTCACAAAAGTTGATAAAGGGGTGTCAGCTCCATCTGTCTGTCCTCTGCCTTTTTCTCTCTGTTTCTTTCTGTGTCTTTCTGTCTCTCTCTGACTTTGTGTGTGTGGTGGGCGGGGGGGATGGGTGTCTTTCTCAATTTTTTTCTGACACTATGCCTTTAGACCTGTAGTTTAAAAATGAAATATGGGGAACAAAAATCTTTGAAGATGAACTGGGAAGGAAAAAAAAAAAACTTTACATTTCATTCAGTGTTTCGACTAACCTTGAAATTCATTTAAACAACAACCCTAATTTCTCAAGGGTCTCATGTAGCCCAATTTCCCACTTAGAGATCCTCCCCTCTGCGAGGAACAGCTACTTCATTTTCACCAACTTCAGTGACAAGAAGGAGTTAATTAATCTTTCTGAGAATCCTCGCAGATTTAGTGGTAAGAAAATCTGATTTTAAAATAAGGAGGCTTTAATTAATAAAACTCAGATCTATTATTTAAGTAATCATAAGAGTCTCCAAGCCTTGTGTTTCCCCATTTTAAAGCAAGTCTGAGAGAATTAGAGAACAAACTTATGGTTGCCAGGGGGAAGATGAAGGGAAGGATAGATGGGGCATTGGGATAGTCATGTACACACTACTATATTTAAAATGGATAACAACAAGGACCCGCTGTGGAGCACAGGGAACTCTGCTCAGTGTCATGTGGCAGCCTGGATGGGAGGGGAGCTTGGGGGAGAACGGATGCGTGTATGTGTATGGCTGGTTCCTTTGCTGTTCACCTGAAACTATCATAAACTTGTTTGTCAAGCAGCCATACCTCAAAACTACTCAGGAACTCTCTCCCTGTAATATGTATTCTAGAACCAGTAAGGTCTAAAAAAAGTTTTAAAATGTAAAAAAAAAAAAAAAANAATAAACTAGTTTTGGGGGCAAATTTATGATGTCATTGACCCTTGTTGCTTATATATTACATATCACATTTTTTATAAATGTGTGTCCTGGGTATGTAGGTCAATGTATACAATAGGTTACTTAAAAACATTAAGGTGATTTAAATCATTACAGTCTGATATTCTTGTATGGACTTTTAAAAATAAATTTGGGCTTTGTAAAATTTTAAACATTATAAAATTCTATTTGGGCTTTAAATTTGCTTTTTTGAAATATTATTGATTACGACTTCAATGTACTTTAGATCAATTGATTTTCAAATGCAGAAATCAGGATGTTAGCCTTGATAACATAAAATTTATCTATTTAAAGCTATATCAAGTTTGAGGTGCTTTCCAATCATGTATTATGGAGTGTGCGTGTGTGTGTGTTCATGCATGTGAGAGGGTATTCTGAGAATGTTTGCCCTCATCAGCTCAGGCTGATGAACCGGGTGCTTAAACAGCAGACATTTATTTCTCATGATTCTGAAGGCTGAGAAATCTAAGACCAAGATGTTTGTTAGCAGACCAGATTCAGCATGTGGTGAATGTCCTCTTCAGGGCTGGGAGACGACCATGTTCTGGCTGTGTCTTCATATGACAGAGAGGTCCTGTCTTTCACATCTCTTTTTATAAGAGCATTAAAGCCCATTTAGGGAGAAGGCAGTGGCACCCCACTCCAGTACTCTTGCCTGGAAAGTCCCATGGATGGAGGAGCCTGGTAGGCTGCAGCCCATGGGGTCGCTAAGAGTCGGACACGACTGAGTGACTTCACTTTCACTTTTCAGTTTCATGCATTGGAGAAGGAAATGGCAACCCACTCCAGTGTTCCTGCCTGGAGAATCCCAGGGATGGGAGCCTGGTGGGCTGCGGTCTATGGGGTCACACAGAGTTGGACATGACTGAAGCGACACAGCAGCAGCAGCAAGCCCATTTAGAGGGCTCTACTCTCATGATCAAATTTTCTTCCAAAGGCTCCATCTTCAAACACCATCACATTGGGAGTTAGGGCTTCATCCAATAAATTACACAATTCAGTCCATACCAATACATGTATTTATTTTTGAAAAAAAAGTCCCCCAGATAAGTGAATGATTATCATTGATTCTGATTGTCTAAATGTATGGCTTTTCAATTCTAGATGAATACAATGCTATGAAATATTACCATGAAATATATTCAAAATGAGAATTTTTACTTTCAAAGCTCTTAAGAGTCCTGGTTAGTGTCAATGGCTTCCCTTGTGGCTCAGCTGGTAAAGAATCCACCTGCAATGCAGGAGACCTGGGTTCAATTGCTGGGTTGGGAAGATTCCCTGGAGAAGGACACAGCTGCCCACTCCAGTATTCTGGCCTGGAGAATTCCATGAACTGTTTAGTCCATGGAGTCACAAAGAGTCAGACAAGACTGAGTGACTTTCAATGGTGTTATTAATAATAGGTTGAATATTTGAACTATGAATATGCTGTTATTTGAATATAAAATAAGTTTTTGTGCTCAATATTTTTAGAAGATAAATAGGTGCCTACTTTTTTAAGAGGCAATAGGTCATTTGTCTGTTATTGACTCAAAACTGCATTTATAGAAAATGTCTATAATCATAAGAAATAATAGTGTAAGATATTATATAATGCTTACTAGAATTTACATTTTTCTTTCTTTGTCAGTGTACTTGCTTGATGATTTCAGTATTATCACCATTAAATCAGTATTATTTTAAACATTGTGACAGTTATACATAAAATTTAGAATCTGTACCTTTACTTAGAAGGGCCTAATAAAATAAAAAAATACTTTCTTAAAAGAAATTCTACTTTGTGATAAGGGATTCCTTTTGTTACTTAAACTCAAAAGTTCAATGCTATCTTTTATTAATAAATGTTAATCCATAAAATTTATACTACTTAACCATTTTATTTTCTTTGTTTATCTGGGAATTATGAAGTATAAATGGTAAAATCAGCAACTTAACAACATTGAAATTGTTATTATATAAGATGCTTGAAGGATGCATTCTAAATAAAAATTCTACCCTTGAAGTTGAAGAGCTAAGCCTACACATAACACCTAAATAGTTTATGAACAAGTTCTGCCAAACGTTCAAGAACAGATAATTCCCAACTTATACAAAATATTCCAGAGAAAACAATGGAAAAATACCCAGATCATTTCCTGAGACCTAAATAACCATGGTATTGTGCCAGAAAATGATAGGAAAAGAAAGAAAACTACAATTTAATGTTAGTCTTAAACAGGGTTGTACAATTTTACATATTTTATCAAAATGCATTAAAATTAAAAAGTACTCCATGCCCAACTAGTTCTGTGATTCAAGACCATTCAAAGAAGATCATCTGATATTGTAATTTGCCACACAAACCTGGAAACAACCTGATCACTTTAGATAAAAAAAAAAAAAAAGATAAACATTCAATAATGTTTAATATGTATCACATCTCAGAAGGCTTATTTAGGAAACATGACAAAATAATAAATTTAATAATCAAATGAAAGCAAAAAATTTTATGAAAAATTGGATAAAGAACATAGGATAAGATTATGCCTTTCCAGATACTAAAAAATACATATAAATAGTCTGTAAGAATTACATACTAATTATGGTGTCGGTGTAGGAATAGAAACAATAGGGTGGAAACAGAGAAAAGCTAAAAACAGAATTAGGGAAATATATTCAAATTTGGTTTGTACTTCTAATAGTTAAAATTGTATGCAGTTGCATTCAACAGAAACCTAATATAAGATTAAAAAATCATGGTTAATAACTCAGCACTGAAAACAGCGTTTTAGTGACACCGTCAGAAATATGGATCTCTTCTTCCTTCTGTTATACCGTTCTTGAAGCATTTCTGTCACACATGGCTTGAAGATATTTGCACGTTCAAATTCACCTTCATATTCTAAGTAGGAAGAACATGACAGAGCAAAGGCCAAAAGGGGAGTGTTAGTTTGACCTGTAGAAAAATCTTTTGTAGAAATGCCCATTCACTAACTTCTACAAGCATTGCCCAGGCAAAAACTCAGTCACATGACTACCTTCAGCAGAAAAGGAATTCATGTAAGTGCACGTCTAAGCCTCCCAATATCTACCCTAAAAAGAAGCCAAATGAGAAGGAGACCTTAGCTGGCTTTCAGGAGTAGCAAGGGCAGGGTGGGGGGAAGGCAACCTTCTGACAAACTTAGTAAAGCTTGGCACTCAGAGTTTTGCCAAGACAACACACTGGTCATGACAAATACCCTCTTCCAACAACATAAGACAAGACTCTAAACACGGACATCACCAGATGGCCAATACTGAAATCAGATTACTTACATTCTTTTCAGCCAAAGATGGAGAAGCTCTATACAGTCAGCAAAAACAAGACCGGGAGCTGACTGTGGCTCAGATCATGAAATCCTTATTGCCAAATTCAGACTGAAATTGAAGAAAGTAGGGAAAACCACTAGACCATTCAGGTATGATCTAAATCAAATCCCATAGATTATACATAGATTATACATAGATTATAAATCCATCCCATAGATGGACAGAATGAGTGAAGAACTATAGACAGAGGTTCGTGACATTGTACAGGAGGAGGTAATTAAGACCATCCCCAAGAAAAAGAAATGCAAAAAGGCAAAATGGTTGTCTGACGAAGCCTTACAAATAGCTGACTAAAGAAGAGAAGCAAAAGTCAAAGCAGAAAAGGAAAGACATACTCATTTGAATTCAGAGTTCCAAAGAATAGCAAGGAGATATAAGAAAGGCTTCCTCAGTGATCAGTGCAAAGATATAGAGGAAAACAATAGAATGAGAAAGACTAGAAAAGTGAAGAAGAGCTAAAGAGCCTCTTGATGAAAGTGAAAGAGGAGAGTGAAAAAACTGGCTTAAGACTCAACATTCAAAAAACTAAGATCATGGCATCTGGTCCCATCACTTCATGGCAAACAAATGGGGAAATAGTGGAAACAGTGACAGACTTTATTTTTGAGAGCTCACTGCAGATGGTGACTGCAGCCATGAAATTAAAAGACCCTTGCTCCTTGGAACAAAAGCTATGGCCAATCTAGATAGCATATTAAAAAGCAGAGACATTACTTTGCCAAAAAAGGTCTGTCTAGTCAAAGCTATGTTTTTTCCAGTAGTCACATATGGATGTGACAGTTGGACTATAAAGAAAGCTGAGCGCCGAAGAATTGATGCTTTCGAACTGTGGTGTTGGAGAAGACTCATGAGAGTCCCTTGGACTGCAAGGAGATCCAACCAGTCCATCCTAAAGGAAATCAGTCCTGAATAGTCACTGGAAGGACTGATGTTGAAGCTGAAACTCTAATACTTAGGCCACTTGATGCGAAGAACTGACTCATTGGAAAAAACTCTGATGTGGGGAAAGATTGAAGGCGGGAGGAGAAGGAGACAACAGAGGATGAGATGAATGGCATCACCTGCATGATGGACATGAGCTCGAGTAGGCTCTGGGAGTTGGTGATGGACAGGGAAGCCTCGTGCTGCAGTCCATGGGGTTGCAAAGAATCAGACATGGCTGAGAGACTGAACTGAACTGAAGAACCCTAGGAAAAGATGCTCAATTGTAGCAATAATCAGTAAAATGAAAAGTAAATAGTAGAATATAATTTTTCTTAACTGCCAGATGAGAAAAAAATGAGAAGCTTGAAGATTAAAAATCTTTGTGACAATGTGATACATTTTTTTAAATGTTACATATCTTTTACTGGGAAAATTTTCTTAGCCTATTAAAAATTTCCCAAAGCAACATATTATTCACATATCGTGCAAAGATTCATAAATTTTCAAAACTTTCTGCCTATTTGAGAAAATATATTTGCACAGATACAAAAGATGTTTATAATGAGGTACTTGGATGAATGATTGAAGCAGGAAGGTTGTAAATTATCTGAATTTCTACCAAGAGAAACATATACATATCTAACATATATGACATTCTATACATAGAAATAGAAACGATCTCTATAACAAATTATTGGTTAATTAAGTGAATAAAAGCAAGAAGCAATACAATATCACTTATATTTGAAAAGCAAAATATGATAGATTATAAGACAGGTACTTGAATGATTGATAGATACAGAAATATCTGTCGTTATGTATATGTATTTATATTTGAAGGATTATAATTCATCATGACAATGGTGGCTCTTTTCAGGAAGAAGATTGAGATATGAGTACATGATTGAGCACCATTCTCAATCATTGAAAAAAGACCATGGAACCTTTTTTCAATGAAAATGCATCTCCTTGTGCAAGGAATCAAGGTTAGAAAAAAAATGTAACAGGAGGTAGCACGAACACAAAATAATTTTCCAGACACCATTTTCTCTGGTGCTTTCATAATGATAGAGTGAAAGGTGAATTTGAGACTGTCACCACCACAGAGCTATGAAGTTAAACCCCAGACACATGAGCAGAAAGGTGGATATTAAACAAGACAACTTTGTTCTTAAAATCAGTTCAGTTCAGTCACTCAGTTGTGTCCGACTCTTTGCAACCCCATGAATCGCAGCACGCCAGGCCTCCCTGTCTATCACCAACTCCCGGAGTTCACTCAGACTCACGTCCATCGAGTCAGTGATGCCATCCAGCNTGAATCGCAGCACACCAGGCCTCCCTGTCCATCACCAACTCCCGGAGTTCACTCAGACTCACGTCCATCGAGTCAGTGATGCCATCCAGCCATCTCATCCTCGTTCGTCCCCTTCTCCTCCTGCCCTCAATCCCTCCCAGCATCAGGGTCTTTTCCAATGAGTCAACTCTTCACATGAGGTGGCCAAAGTACTGCTGTACTTTGTACTCCTTCAAAATGGACTGGTTGGATCTCCTTGCAGTCCAAGGGACTCTCAAGAGTCTTCTCCAACACCACACTTCAAAAGCATCAATTCTTCAGCGCTCAGCCTTCTTCACAGTCCAACTCTCATATCCATACATGACCACAGGAAAAACCATAGCCTTGACTAGACGGACCTTAGTCGGCAAAGTAACGTCTCTGCTTTTGAGTATACTATCTAGGTTGGTCATCACTTTTCTTCCAAGGAGTAAGCGTCTTTTAAAATCAGGCTATATCAAATACTAGAGTGGTAAGACTATTTCTACTTGTTTAAAAAAAAAAAAACTTTTTTCTCCCACACTATAAATGTTCTTTTCCTGTTAGAATCAAACAAAAACAAAGGCAAACAACTTGGATCATGGACCTGCGAATCAACGCTGTTCCAGAAATGGGGTCACCATACAGATCTGTAATGACTGTTTTACTGAACCAGCGTGGACGCACTGGAATCCCAACTTAACCAAGGGCAGCTGCAGCCAATGTAACTTGAGGCATCAAGGCAATTAAGAAACACAGAAGGAAACCCATATGCTAAGTTTTCTTAGGATCATTAAAAGGGCGAAAATGATGTTTAAAATTCTGTTCAATCTCACTTGACATTGTGAACACTGGACTAACAGGGAAAATCCATCACAGCCAGCGCCGAGTAAAATTTAAAAGTTGTTAGCGTACGTGTTAACTAAGCAGAATTTTGCAACATTTTCTTAATTACTCTAACTTGATGATAGAAAGGTTAATTTTTCAAACATTTCCACAACACAGGTTAAACTTGATCATATATTGAGGTTAAAACTTCTTGGAGTTTCAGAACAGGAAAATGCAAAGAGAAGTGATGTCAATCAATGTTCAAAAGGTACGTGCCTCAGGCCAAGGTTAGACCAGTCCTCAGAGCCCTGTTAGACATAAATATCTCATCTCTTCAGAGTTCACATTGCTTAGTACTTGTTCAGCATTTATAGCATTTTGTTGACTGACCAGAATCTGAAGGTTGACTTCATTTCTCCCACTTGTTAGCTGTAATCAACCCAAATAAATTATCTGGAGAAAAGAAAACCCACAAAAGTTGTAACATAGGAAGAGACGTATTAAAATAGGTTGCTGCACAAGAATTTCCCAGTAGCTCTTGCGTTCTGCAGTGGAGGCAGACTGGGGTGTCTCAGTGATGCTCAGATACAGAAGACCAACCGCAGCTTCTGCTAGAGGAACCATCGTCAAAAGTAACTCCCTCTTTTCTGTCCTTTTTCCTCTGCCTCCAGCTGAATCACTCTATGTAGTCTGCTCTGTCATTCTGTAGAGTGTTGCTTTTCCAATATATTTGTTCAGACATGTTGAGATTGCTGAAGAATTCCAAAATGCTCTAGGGAGTAGACAGAGGAGACTCAGAATGCTTTGCAAATCTCATCAGACATTAGGGATCTGTCATAGTGACTTCACATAAGGTAATTATTTACTTCCTGGGATTTTTACCTGTTTCATTGAAATATCATTGACATACAATATTATGTTAGTTTCAGGTATACCACATAGTGATTAGACATTTACATACATTATGAATGATCACCACAATAAGTAGCAACCATCTGTCCCCATAAAGTTATTATAGTATTATTGACCATATTCATTTTGCTGTATAATCTATCCCTGTGGCTTATCTATTTCATAGCTGGAAGTTTGTACCTCTTGGAATTTTTAAATCTGCGTGCATCTTAAACACTTGTAGATGCTCAAAGAATCATCAAGAAGCTTGTCCATGGTATAGCCTCAAGTGTGACTCAAACATTCCTCATAGAGACAACGGTTTGCTCTCAGATGCAGGAGTTGGTATTTTGGGCTATGGCCACAGTGTAAGTGGGATCACTTAATGGCAAATAGAAGGGGAGAAAATGGAAACAGTAACAGATTTTATCTTCTTGGGTTCCAAAATCATTGTGGACAATGATTGCAGCCAGGAAATTAAAAGATGCTTGCTCCTTGGAAGAAAAGCTATGACAAACCTAGACAGAGTATCAAAAAGCAGACATACTCTGCCAACAAAGGTCAGTATAGTAAAAGCTATATTTTTTTCCAGTAGTCATATACAGAGGTGAGAGTTGGGTAATAAAGAAGGCTGAGCACTGAAAAACTGATGTTTTCGAACTGTGATGTTGGAGCAGACTCCTGAAAGTCCCTTGGACTACAGGGGGATCAAACCAGTCCATCCTAGAGGAAACTCTGAATGTTCTTTGGAAGGACTGATACTGAAGCTGAAATTCCAATACTTTGGTTTCCTGATGCAAAGAGCCAACTTAGAAAAGACCCTGATGCTGAGAAAATTGAGGGCTGGAGGAGAAAGGGATGGCAGAGAATGAGATGTTTGGATGGCATCACTGACTCAATGGACATGAGTCTCAGAAAACCCTGGCAGATGATGAAGAACAGGAAAACCCGGTGTGCTGCAGTCTATGGGGTCACAAAGAGTCAGATGACTTAGCCACCGACCAACAATATTTCCCCCTTCAGGATTGATAAAATCTCCTGCAGTAGCATTTGGCTAATCACCTACTGGTAGATTAGAAGGCCAAAGCTCCCATCTCAACATTTATTTGTACTGGGTTCATAGTGATTTTGTTTTTCCTTCATTGTCTCTTCTAGAACTTCTTAACTGCCGACATTAAGGTAATAGGAGTATGTTGGGAAACTGACAGAATAATGAGCTCTGACATCTGTGCTGGTTGGAGAATAAATCCTTCCTTCCCTCCTTCCTGTCTGTGGTCTTGTGCTCAAATGCCATTCCACATGGAGCTCCTGAAAAGTGTGGTTGTCATCACTATAGGTGCACATGAAACTGATCAGCTTCAAAATCTGTCTTGTACAGCTCATTTGAAACTGGACAAAAATGCTTCCTAGAAAGGTGATGTCTTAAATAACTTACCCAAGCTAGTATGCATGTCATTATGACTTTCAATAATATGACAAATATAATAAAGATGGGCTTCCCTGGCGGTGCGAGTGGTAATGAACACACCTGCCAATGCAGGAAATCCAGACTATGAGAATTCTATCCCTTCGTCAGGAAGATCCCCTGGAAGAGGGCAGGGCAATCCACTCTAGTATTCTTGCCTGGGAGAATCCCCATAACCAGTGGAGCTTGGTAGGCTGCAGTCCATAGGGTCTCAAAGGGTCAGACATGACTGAATCGACCTAGCACACATGCACACATAATAAAGACAAATCCAAAAGTTAAGGAGAACAATGAATATTTAGCCAAGGTTAAAAAGACAAAAGTCAGTGAACATGTAATTAGACATAACTTTTTCTTTGTCTCAGGGTAATATCTCAATGAAAATAATAAAAGTGGGATGTGTTTAGACAAAAGATATAAGTATATACTACTTTTCTTTAATGGAGTTTGGCTGGAATTTAATAAAAATTACTCAATGCTGTTATACTGTACTTTAAGCAGTAGTCTAATAAGACACTAGTCAATTTCATGATCTTGAGAATAATGAAATTGAAGAGGATTCACCCATGAAGTAAGAGCATTGTCAATACAGCTTGTCTCCTAATTAGCAAATCAGTCCTAAGTGGTATTTCAGCATCAAATGAGCTTCTTATGGCTTATTTATCTTGGCCTTCTTGTATAATTAATCAAATTCATGATAATAGGAGACAACTAGAATGTTAATCTACTTTAAAAAATAATTTAATGTTGTTTTTCCTAGTTTATGCTATTCCATCGTGTTGAAAGAAACGATACTATAACATGAAAAGTACTTACTTGGCATATGGGGAGATCACAGGTAATATATGGTTTTTACATTCCTTTTATACACAAAAGGGACTCGCTGAAGAAGCAAAGGGACACCAACACCTGTTACTCTGAGCAGTACCTTCGTGCAAATATACGCATGACGTGAGCATCCAAGCCTCTCATGCACCAAGGTTATGCTACCGAATATACTTGGGGAGCTACAAATATAATTGTGTTCTACTTCAAATTTCATTAAATATCCAAATAACATCTTCTCAGAAGTCACTAATATATTAAAAATAGGAAAATGTGTTATTTATTTGCAGACCAGCAGATCAATAACATAGAAAGGTAGTCAGATCAATGATATATCTTTCCTAAAAATGTCCTACTCCATTTTCCCCCTGTGGTTTATTCGTTAACTCTCTCTGCCTCAGGCCACATCAACAAACTGTAAGGTGGGGGTTAATCTATAGTTGCTGTTAAGTCCCTCAGTCATGCCCAACTCTTTGTGACCCCATAGGCTGTAGCCCACCAGGCTCCTTCGTCCGTGGGATTCTCCAGGCAAGAATACTGGGGTGGGTTTTCCTTTCCTCCTCCAGGGGATCTTCCCAATCCAGGGATCCAACCAGCATCTCGCGCATTGGCAGGCGGACTCTTTACCACTAAGTCACCAGGGAAGACCCCATAATCTATAGAGAAAAGAAAAAAAGCAATTATCATTTTGCATTTGCTTTTCTCTGATTCTCTAGGACTTACATGGCGACCCTTTGTTCTTTCATCTAAGCATTTCATAATTATTCATCAACCCCCGCCATTGAGGAATGGCATTGGATAGTCTCTGAGGAAACAAAGTTTTCTGAGGCCCAGATTTACTTTACTCAAATCAAATCAAGCATCTGAATCAATCCTGTAATCTCTTTAAGCACCTGTTGAAATTATATACACAGCAACTGAGCATTGCCTATACAGATTGCTCTTGGACACTTTAAGATTTCAAATGACATTCAAAAAGCATATTCCCAGATGAGCTAGCAAAAACAATTTGAGTTTGCAAATCAGTAACTTTGTGTTTCATGTCAACCGATCAGAACAGTACTTATTACTTGCACAGAAGCACGCCTTGGGGCATGCTGGTTTATAGTAAAATGACAAGTGATCTCCAAATGTATTTTGGAAATCACTCATTTACATGCAGCAGAGATGCTAAATAAAATTTATTTAAAAAGTTAAGGTCATCTATTCGCCCCCACACTGGAAAGGTAACAATGTTCTCGGGCACGGCTTGATCCAGGACTCAGGTCCTGTGAACCCAGGTCACGACTGGGTCCTCCTGTAGCTTCACCCTGGGGATTTAAATGACTCAGCTTCTCCCAACTGGACAGAAGCTCTTAGAAGCCCCATGGTGTCCTTCCTGGCCAAGACCCTCCTAGAACTAATTGTAGTCCAAGAAAATGTGATACTCAGATTGTTTTCAGTCAAAATGATCCAACATGACATGAACAGATCAGGGGAGACTTGGTTACCAAAGGAAATCTGGGGCTTCACCCCAGGAAAGATGGGATATGAGTTTGGAGCAGTTATAAAAACTTGTGTCTATTACACAGGATGCATGGCAGTCCTTTTATTAGAGCACAAAGCACACTCACGTATTCTCTAGTGATGTATCCTTCCTGCCAGAAGGCGGTCTATCGGAGGAGAGGAATGTTTCAATAAAATGGAGCAGGACCCTATGGTCCTTGGTGCCATCCCCCATGTCATCTGCCTGCCTCTTGTCTGTAGAGAAACTTTAGCCAAATAAGTTTAATCAGAGAAGTGTGAACATGCAGAAACAAAGGAAGAGTCAAAGAAGACCAGATAATAATAATACAGTCTTTAAGCATGGTCAAGGACCTTTAGTTCCTTCTCAAGGGCTAAAGCTAGTATTCTGAACCATATCCTGTGAGCTGTCCTATACTGAAATCCCCCACCAGGTGGAAGAAGTTAATGACACAATGGCCAGACTGTAGCCACAATTCTGAGAACTGGCCTCAAGGAAATGGAAAGAAACTGAGCCTGGAACTGAAAACTAACTGTATAGGAAACCATCAAGATGATGCTGGTCAGACCACTGGTAACAAATTTGAAGATGAGTGTCAGAGTGGACTGAGGAGCTCTGCATGGAGCCCCGCCCTCTGTCTATAAAAGCTCTTGCCCCCTGATTGTCAAGGAAGGAGTCAGTCTTTGGACTGGTGGCTGCCCCCAACCCCACCCCCAGTTGCTCACCTCTGAAATAAACTTTCCTTCCCACCAGCCTGGCCTCTTTTATGGCTTTTTAGCATCAAGCAGCCAGACTCCCATTTGGTTACATAACTTTGATCTTGCTCTGCTTTTGAGGATGGTACTTGATGGTGAGTGAGAATGAAATGGTCATTTACTAAGTGAACAGATGGATAAGTGAAAGAGGTAGTGAATGAACAAGTATAACATACCCAGAACTTGGATGAGGGATTTTGTAAGAAAATAAAGAACTATAGGAAAATGAAGACTGCATTCAAAGAAATAATGTAACCCATTGGGTAGGGTTTCTCTTAGCCCAACTTGTGTTTCTTCAAATACATCCAGCCTGAAGGCTTTAGGGGCCAATCTCTACTTCTGTAAAGATGGCCCCATGGCTTTAGGGAAGCACAGATGAAAATAGAGTTAATTTAGTCACAGAATTATTGGCCTTAAAACATACTGCACAGCACTGGAGTCATGTAAAAAATGGATTAAATCTCTCAAGATATAAACTTCCCAGGTGGCTCAGTGGCAAAGAATCTGTCTACCAATGCAGGAGACACAAGAGACGTCAGCTCAATCCCTGGGTCTGAAGATCCCCAGAAGTAGGAAATGGCAAGTTACTCCAGTATTCTTGCCTAGAGAATTCCATGGACAGAGGAGCCTGGTGGGCTATAGTCCACAGGTTCGCAAAGAGTTGGACACAACTGACTAAACACTTTCACTTTCAGTTTGTTCTTCCTTTAAATTTTCTAATCAAATATTATCTAGGATAACTCTAGGCTTCCCTTGGGGCTCAGCTGGTAAAGAATCCGCCTGCAATGTGGTAGATCTGGGTTGGGAAGATAACCTGGAAAAGGGAAAGGCTACCCGCTCCAATATTCTGGCCTGGAGAATCCCATGAGGTTGCAAAGAGTCAGACACGACTGAGTGACTTTCACTTTCACTATACATAACTCCAGACTGTGGCTTTTGGGTGAACATAAATTTGAGCGTGGACCCTATTTTTTCAATAGAGCCTTTTGAAGCTGAAAAATTATCTTTGTCAATTGGAAGTATAACATGGCAAAATAATAAAACTGTCAATGGCTGTATTGAGAAATATGAAAGGTAATGGGTGACTCAGGAGGTTCCCCAAGCCCCTTTATTTATGCATAAGGGGGCCCTTTTGTCTGGATCACATCCTGCAGGTCCATCGCCACCCACGACTAGGTGCTTTACGGCCATTTCTGTTGTCACTCTGCACCTTGAGGAGACAGAACGAACCAGAGACGCTGCCATGGCATGTCGCCAGTGCATGCTGTAACAAAGCCAAGAAGACAGCAAAGGAGAAAATGGACCATAGCTGTGCAAATGGGAAAGGAGATCACTGCAAACACAGGTCAGGGGGAGGATGAACATAAAAGCATGAAATTTAAATAATAATGGAGAAACTGAGAATTTTTATACCATCATACCAATAGTTCTGATCTGTGAAAAAGATGAATTCAATACAGATGGTGCTTGACACAAACAACACAGTCACTGAAAAGGGACCAGAAGGTTATAAAGAGGAGGATGTTGCAGAACAGCTCAGTCTAGAGACTTCTATCTTGGTTTTGCCTGGCAAGTGGCCTCCCCAATTTCTTAGTTAAGAAAGATTCAGCGTTTAAGTCAGAAGGACACGAAGTCATCTTTTGAGATTATTCAATCTGTAATTTCACGTCCCTCCCACGTGGAAGCTGAGTTTGTCTGTTACTCAGGTCAATGAATCAGCTGTGGAAGAAGTGACACCGGATGCATTCCAAGCTGTCCTTTAAGGGGGCTGACAACTTCTGTTCCATCCCTTTTGGAACACTGGCATTTGGGGAGCCATAATCCACCCTGCGGGATGGCTCAGCCCCGCTGCTAGGCCCACCAAGTGGCCACAGCGCACACTGAAGTTCTCCGTTATAAAATAATAACATCTGAGCTTATTGTAAAATAATAACATCTGAATGCCTGCAAACAAAAGACACACAAGTGAGGCAAAGAAGAATCTGAGCAATTTGATAGGTTCTTAAAGTAAGTGTACTCAGCACCTTCCACAAGAAACTCAAGCAAAAGCACTTATGAAACAAAGACGTGTGTGTGCGTGTATATTCAGTCATGTCCAATTCTTTGCAACCCCTTGGACTGTAGCAAACCAGGCTCCTCTCTTCATGGAATTCTGAAGGCAAGATACTGGAGTGGGTATTTCCCCATTTCCTACTCCAAGGGACTTTTAAAAAGGCTGAGCACTGAACAATTGATGCTTTCCAAATGTGGTGCTGGAGAAGACTCTTGAGAGTCCCTTGGACTGCAAGGAAATCAAACCAATCAATCCTAAAGGAAATCAACTCTGAATTTTCATTGGAAGGACTGATGCTGAAGCTGAAGCGCCAATACTTTGACCACCTGATCCGAATAGCCAACTCATTAGAAAAGACCCTGACACTGGGAAAGATTGAAGGCAGGAGGAGAAGGGGTCGACAGAGGAGATGGTTGGATGGCATCACCGACTCTATGGACATGAGTTTGAGCAAACTCCAGAAGATAGTGGAGGGGTCACAATGAATCAGACACGACTTAGCAACTGAACGACGACAAATGTATGTACATAACCGATTCACTTTGCTGTCCGCCTGAAACTAACACAACAATGTACATCAACTATGCAGCAATAAAGTTTTTATTTAATAAAGCTCTCTGGTATCTTTAAAAGCTGCAGCTTTTAATATTGTATTGATATTCTTGATGCAGTAGCAGTGATGTCTTGCTGCTACCTACTGTCTACTGTATCCCATTTGTAAGTGGCAGATTATATATATACTAGGTTAAGTGATTTTGCCAATTTACACATTAAATGAATGAAACAGTAAATAGCTTAGAAGGCTGTACGGAGATGACCTTCACTGCCTTCACCACTATGCATTCAACTCAGCTTGCGAGGCTCAGCCAGCGTAACTGACTCAGAGTCTACAGCCTGCAATCAAGTGGACCAGAGGCACTGCATCTTCTAGTGATTTTGCAAGAAAGCATTTTGGTGAGTAGATCAGGAAGCCAGTGCTCTGCTCTGTTGCCGTGTGGTGTTAACACAGCCCCCTGATCTGAGCATGTTGCTCTTGCCATTTAATGCACAGAAATATGATTACAAAGAACAATGAATGGCTGGGCTCAGCGATGGCCTTTCTATCCTCACATACGCTTAATCCTTAGTTAGAGTGATTTTAATTTTTTTCCTAGTAATGACATTAGTACATAAAAGCATTTAGGCCTGATTAGTGAACATCTTCCCATCATTTAGGGAGGAGGTGTAATTACGTTCCACCCTCACTCCTGCCATTTAGGAAATTGCAAACACAGTTCATTAAAGGGCATTCTCATCAAGTGACTCAATTTCCATCCCAGTGGTTATTCCCATTGAAGACAGGTCTCCAATGTAGGTTTACCAAGGAAATCGCCGTATCTATTATTGCTCAGTCAAGCTACTATTCATATCACATTCACTAGAAATTGGTCCAGAGAATACTAAATCTCTACGATGAAGAATTGCTCGTTTTGTTTGTTTATTTGTGATGGTAGCTATTCTAACTTACATATAGTATGACTTTTATTTTATAAGGCAGTGATCTAACACTTGGTGTGTGAATGCATAGATGTGAACTACATATGGGGTGAACTAGAAGTGATGAGAGATAGATACAGAGAGATAAATAAAAAAGAGAATGTGAGATATGAACCTGGAGGTAACTACGTCCTGCTGTGCACTTGGTGATTAAGACAAGGAAAAACATACAAGGATACTCACAGCAGCATGTTGTAAATTTACCTTTTTGAAGTATAGTTGATTTATGATGTTGCGTTAGCTTCTGGTGTATTCATTTGTACATACAAATAATAGTTTGCATCTGCTAATCCTAAACTCCCAATCCCCCGCCTCTCAGCCCCCAGCCCCTTGGCAACAACAGGCTGTTCTCTGCATCTGTGAGTCTGTCTCTGTTTAATAGACAAGCTCACTTGTGTTGGACTCTTTGCAACCCCGTGGACTGTAGCCTGCCAGGCTCCTCTGTCCCTGGGGATTCTCCAGGCAAGAGTACTGGAGTGGGATGCCATTTCCTTCTCCAGGGGATCATCCTGACCCAGGGATCAAACCCACATCTCACGTATCCTGAATTGGCAGGCAGGCTCTTTACCAGTGGTGCCACCTGGGAAGTACATATAAATGATATCCTGTAGTATTTCTCTTTCTGACTTACATCACTTCATATGATAAACTCTAGGTCCCTGCCTGGTGTCACAAATGGAGTCATTTCCTTCTTTTCTATGGCTGAGTAGTATTTCATTGCATATATGTATCACAAAGTCTTTATCCATTTGTCTGTTCATGGATATTTACATTGTTTCCGTGTCTTAGCTGTTGTAAACAGTGCTACAATGAACATAAGGGTGCCTGTATTTTTCCGAAGTATAGCTTTTTCCAGATATAGGCCCAGGAGTGAGATTTTTGGATCAAGAAGCAATTCTATTTTTAGTTTTTTCAGGAACTTTCATACTGTTTTCCATAATGGCTGCTCTAATTTACATCCTTACCAACAGTGTAGGAGGGTTCTTTTTTCTCCACACCCTCTCCAGCATTTGTTAATTTTAGACTTCTAAATGATGACCGTTCTGATAGGTGTGAGGTGGTACCTCGTTGCAGGTTTGATTTGAATTTCTCTAATGATTAACAATGTTGAGCATCTTTTCATGCACAGCACAATTTAAATAAAAAATAAGGTTCTGGAACCTACATTTTTATTGATAGGGAACAAAATATGTATGTATATGTATAAAAATGTGTATACATTGTAAAAAATGAATTCGACCTATAGCAATGTAAAATATCACAAAAATATATCCATAGTGAAACATAACTTTATCAGAAAGAACAATGAATAGACAATAATATAATTTTAGATCATCTGGATGACTATTCTCTATCCAAACTATCAGATATTTTCATTGTTCTAGATTCAATTTGTGTCTATAAATTCTTTGGATCCTCTTGTAAAGAGAGGGTAATATAATTGATTTAAGCCAACTGAAGGTCAGATAATGTCTTGGCATGGTTTACTGATCCTATTTCTCTGATGTTCATGGAGAAATAAGTGGCAGAATTCAGTCATAACACAGAGAACACAGCACTGTGCCCAAAGGCAGTTTTGGAAGAGAAAATTTATTTCAGCATCTCTCACATTAGATACATTTGTTAATTTAGTTCTTGGATTCTTTTAAAAATAACTGTGTTTTCCTAAACCTATAAATTTAAGAAATCTCTTTCTCCTTTTATCAGTTCAGTTCAGTTACTCAGTCGTGTCCGACTCTTTGTGACCCCATGAATCGCAGCACACCAGGCCTCCCTGTCCATCACCAACTCCTGGAGTTCACTCAGACTCACGTCCATTGAGTCAGTGATGCCATCCAGCCATCTCATCCTCTGTTGTTCCCTTCTCCTCCTGCCCCCAATCCCTCCCAGCATCAGAGTCTTTTCCAATGAGTCAACTCTTCGCATGAGGTAGCCAAAGTACTGGAGTTTCAGCTTTAGCATCATTCCTTCCAAAGAAATCTCAGGGCTGATCTCCTTCAGAATGGACTGGTTGGATCTCCTTGCAGTCCAAGGGACTCTCAAGAGTCTTCTCCAACACCACACTTCAAACGCATCAGTTCTTCAGTGCTCAGCTTTCTTCACAGTCCAACTCTCATATCCATACATGACCACAGGAAAAACCATAGCCTTGACTAGATGGAACTTGGTCGGCAGAGTAATGTCTCTGCTTTTGAATATGCTATCTAGGATGGTCATAACTTTTCTTCCAAGGAGTAAGCGTCTTTTAATTTCATGGCTGCAGTCACCATCTGCAGTGATTTTGGAGCCCAAAAAAATAAAGTCTGACACTGTTTCCCTATCTATTTCCCATGAAGTGATGGGACTGGATGCCATGATCTTCATTTTCTGATGTTGAGCTTTAAGCCAACGTTTTCACTCTCCTCTTTCACTTTCATGAAGAGGCTTTTTAGTTCCTCTTCACTTTCTGCCATAAGGGTGGTGTCATTTGCATATCTGAGATTATTGATATTTCTCCCAGCAATCTTGATTTCAGCTTGTGTTTCTTCCAGTCCAGTGTTTCTCATGATATACTCTGCATAGAAGTTAAATAAGCAGGGTGACCATATAAGCTTTGACGTATTCCTTTTCCTATTTGGAACCAGTCTGTTGCTCCATGTCCAGTTCTAACTGTTGCTTCCTGACCTGCATACAGATTTATCAAGAGGCAGGTCAGGTGTTCTGGTATTCCCATCTCTTTCAGAATTTCCCACAGTTTGTTGGCATCCACACAGTCAAAGGCATTGGCATAGTCAATAAAGGAGAAAAAAGTGTTTTTCTGGAACTCTTTTGCTTTTTCAGTGATCCAACAGATGTTGGCAATTTGATCTCTGGTTCCTCTGCCTTTTCTAAA
>SJYQ01005408.1:283934-296616 GCA_006410935.1 Redunca redunca
GTGCTGCGATTCATGGGGTCACAAAGAGTCGGACATGACTGAGCAACTGAACTGAACTGAACTTACTCACCACATAAATGCATTGTTACCAACTTTAACCTAGAAATTAAACAGATGCAAATTATTAGCAACGTATCTATTCCATTCATAGGGAGGTCATTTGATACATAAAATATAGTAAGATCATTTGCATTTGATAAAAGGGAAATGTAGTTATTTGATTGTTATTTTACAAACCTCCTAGGGTAAGTGAGCGCCCGGTGCCAAGCAAGGATTCCTTATTTCTACTTATAAAAAACACCCTGGCATTATCTTTGTCACCTTCCCTCTGATGCCTTTATCTACTTGCTAGCAAAACTATGCCTCTCAACTCTGGTGAAGCAATGAAATCCCATATATCAAGAGAGGATTATAGTTTTATGGCTAAAGAATCTTCCCTGCTTCAGTGTGCTATTTACTTTCAGCTTAAATCCCTAACACTAGTGGCTTGATCAGTGACATTTGTAGGACTGGTGAGGTATTTAGCTAAAAGAAATTGTTTGCTTTATCAAGTGTTCAAGCAGTTTTAGTGTCAACATTTTTGAGGATACTATAATATACTCTACTAGATAGTTGCTATTTGGGTTTATAATTCTAATGTGATTCAGGGCTATAAAATTATATAAATCCAGTTTTAAGAAACAAATCAGTTTTCATGTACAGTGAGTCTTACTTACCTCAGAGGTCAGATAGAGAAGATAGATGCTTAACCAATCATGTTGTTACAACACTACTGCTGCTGCTAAGTCGCTTCAGTCGTGTCCGACTCTGTGTGACCCCAGAGATGGCAGCCCACCAGGCTCCCCCGTCCCTGGGATTCTCCAGGCAAGAACACTGGAGTGGGTTGCCATTTCCTTCTCCAATGCATGAATGTGAAAAGTGAAAGTGAAATCACTCAGCTGTGTCAGACCCTTTGCGACCCCATGGACTGCAGCCCACCAGGCTCCTCCACCCATAGGATTTTCCAGGCAAGAGTACTGGAGTGGGGTGCCATTGCCTTCTCCTGTTACAACACAAAGCCTTTTTTAAAAAATTTTCTGCTTTTGGAATGATTCAGCTGAGCCCTTGGGCTTCCCAGGAGGTGCTAGTGGTAAAAATCTCACCTGCCAATGCAGGAGACATAAGAAACGTGGGTCTGATCCCTGTGTCAGGAGGATCCCTTGGGAGAGGGCATGGCAACCCACTCCAGTATTTTTGCCTGAAAAATTCCATAGGCAGAGGAGCCTGGAGGGTTATAATCCATGGGGCCAAGAGGCAGATACAGCTGGTCCACACACATTTATGTTGTTGTTCAGTTACTAAGCTCTGTTTGACTCTTTGCAATCACATGGACTGCAGCACGCCAGGCTTCTCTGCCCTTCACTATCTCCCAGAGTTTGCTCAGACTCGTGTCCCTTGAATCAGTGATGCCATCCAACCACCTCATCCTCTGTCTTCCCCTTCTCCTCCTGCCTTCAATCTGTCCCAGCATCAGGCTCTTTTCTAATGAGTCGACTCTTCGCATCAGGTGGCCAAAGTATTGGAGCTTCAGCTTCAGCATCAGTCCTTCCAATGAATATTCAGGATTGATTTCCTTTAGGATGAACTGGTTTGATCTCCTTGTAGTCCATGGGACTCTCAGGATTCTTCTCCAACATCACATTTAAAAGCATCAATTCTTCGGTGCTCAGTCTTCTTTATTGTTCAACTTTCACATCTGTGCATGATTACTGGAAAAACCACAGCTTTGACTATAGAGACCTTTGTTGGCAAAATGTCTCTGCTTTTTAATATGCTATCTAGATTTGTTATTGCTTTCTTCCAAGGAGCAAGAGTCTTTTAATTTCATGGCTGCAGTTGGACACAACTGAGCGACTTCACTTTCACTTTTCACTTTCTTGCATTGGAGAAGGAAATGGCAACCCACTCCAGTGTTCTTGCCTGGAGAATCCCAGGGACAGGGGAGCTTGGTGGGCTGCCGTCTATGGGGTCACACAGAGTCGGACACAACTGAAGAGACTTAGCAGCAGCAGCAGTCACCTTCTGCAGTGATTTTAGAACCCAGGATAATAAAATCTGTCACTGTTTCCATTGCTTCCCCATCTATTTGCCATGAAGTGATGGGACTGGATGCCACAATCTTAGTTTTTTGATTGAAGCCAGGTTTTTCCACTTTTCTTATAAAAGAGACTCCAGAGAGCTCCCTTGCCCCTTCTGCCACATCAAGTTACATCAAAAAGATGGGGTTTATGAACCAGAAAGTGAGTTCTCACCGGACACCAGATCTGCTGGCCCCTAGATCCTGTACTCGTAGCCTCTAGAGCTGTGAGACATAAATTTTCGTTTGTAATCCATGCAGTCAGTGGACTGAAAGAAGCATGCTCTTGGAAGTAAAACTCTTCAGCAGTTTACCATTTTAAATTGGTTTCCCTAAAACATAAGCATCTGACAGGGCACACAGTGCTGTAAATCAACCCGCATCAATATTTATTGAGTAAATGCTTCACACAAGACTTTTTTCATTGAGCTTATCAAGCATTAAAATGTATCACATCATAAAAACAGAATAAATTGCTCTAATCTAAAATGTAGCTCTTAAATTTTCCTACCAGCCATTTGAAAAGCTAACCTGTTCACTTTGGGGAGAAGCTAAAGCCAGAATTTTAAGTATCGTCCAATGACCTCAAGCTGAATATGCAAAGAAATTTTTAAAATCTTTTTTAAAAATATGTATTTCATTGATTGCTACTTACAGAAGTGTTTTTCTTTGTTTTCATAGTTCATTCTGATGCAGAGAGATTTTAGGCTAAAATGAACTCAGAGAAAACATATACAATACAAGTTAAAGAAACTCCTCTTTTAAATTTCAGTGATACATCTTAGAAATGGTCCAGCTCTCATAAGTTTGGGCAAGACAAGCAGAAAAACCTGAGATATGAAGAATTCTATTTGAATGTAGTTTTAAAAAGAAATCATCAAATTCTAAATGTTGAATGAAGCATTGACAAAATGACAGAAACTACTGGTCGGTGATGGGGAAAGGGGAAGGACTCCATGTCCCTCAGCATCTTAACCTGCTTCTGCCACTAGTGTGTCATTAGATATTCACACGTATCTCAGGGTAGAAGTAAGGGACAGATAAGGTAAGGGACAGGCAACAGTTTCCCATTTTATAGATCAAAATATACAACTCTGATTGATTCGGTGGCTTTCCAGCATTGACAGTGCTATTTATTCCCAGAGAGAGGACTAATATTCTTCTCATGATATAACATTCCTAGGACGTTTTTCTCTTTGTGACAATAAGACGTCACATTTAGCCTGGATTATGGGCTCAAACTCTGCCTTCTGTGAGACACATGCCCAGTGTGTTTAATTCTGTCCTCTGTGCTCATCTTCGAGGCTCTGCACAAGATCCCGAAGAAGCCAACCTAACGGGGAAACTAAGAAACCCTCTTTCACTGGAATCTCATTCTACTAAGGCAGCAGGCATGAAACAAGTAATTATTCTGAGGCATGTTTAATCTACATAGTATACGTGCATGCCTCTCCCGGTGGTGCTAGTGGTAAAGAATTTGTCTGCAATGCTGGAGACTTCAGAGGTGCAAGTTCAATCCCCGGGTCGGGAAGATCCCCTGGAGGAGGAAATGGTGATCCACTCCAGTACTGTTTCTTGGGAAATCCCATGGACAGAGGAGCCTTGTGAGCTGTCAGGAAGCATTTAACAGGAGGCTACCTGTGTGCTGATTTGGATCTGTCATGAATCCTCCAATCCTTATTAATTCCTGAATATTCCGGAATTAAGTGGAGTAGCAAACTACTCCCCAGGGCTTAGGAATGCATGCATTTCCTTCATTGGTTTTTCCATATGGTGATAAGTAACTATTTATGACCCTCTTCCTTTTTATGAACCATACGGTAAAAGTGATTATTTACAACCCTCTCTCTTTCATATGGATGACCTCATGTTTCCTTGATAACTTGTAAGTTTTTATTTTATCTCTGCTGAATCGCTGCCCTGTAAGACAGTATAAATACCCACACAATGTTGAATAAAACATCTTTGCTCCATCAGAGCTTGGGTCCCCATGTCTTCTCTCTCTCTCTCCCTTTCTCTCTTTCTCTCTCTCTCTTTTTCAGACTAATTCTCTGGAGTGCAGAGGCCGTCTGGGTTCACTTTCCTGTCCGGGCTTCTGAGACCCTCTCAAGAAGGCGGTCTGTGCCTTCACCCCATCAAGAGGTTGCCAGGTGCCTTCGTGAACAACGCAAGCCCCGTGTCAGGAGCTTTATTGGTTTTCTGCATAAACCAAGGAATATCAGCCTCTTTCTCTCTCCTTTACTTTCTTATCATCGACTCCAGACCACCAGGTTCCAGTCCATTAAAGGACCTCAACAGTGGGCTACAGTCCATGGGCCCACAAAGAGTTGGACACGACTGAGCAACTTAGCAGGCAACACACACATGCATTCAGTACATGCATTTTCTCTGCAAGAGGCATCCTATCCCTCTTGAACTCTGGAACACCAGGCAGCACTTCGGCAGTACATCTGGGGGCCATTCAAAATGCAAAATCACCAACCAAAAGCACGAAAATGAGAAAAGCATGGCACTAAATAGAACAAGGAAAAGACATGCTTTTACAGAATAAAAGCTGAAACAAGAAGGCAGAGTGTAGCCTTGCACATCCACAGCTGTGAATGTGAGTGTCAGGTCATTCAAACTTTCTGCCCCTGTACATGTCCAAGAATGACTGCGAGTGCACTGTGAGTACTGACTGGGAGGCTACGAATAAATTTTCTCAAGGAGGCAATTTCACGTACAGAATCTGTGAAAGGAGGGTCCACTGTACTCTGCTGTTGTTGGATTTCCTCTAAGTGGAACTTGGAGACATTTAGAAAGGGTTTGGGTAACACCGAGTTACACTAAATGACTGGAGGATCTTGCTCCCAAAGGGACTGTATAAAAGTGCAATACCAACAGAAAAACTGTGTGCATAAAAAACTAGTTATAACCATATAGGGCTATGATTCCTTAAACTGGGTTGATCGTCAAAGACATCTGACTTGATTTACAAAAATATGTTGCAAGTCTCACTCCCATTCTGCTGAAGTATATCCTTAAAGACAGAGGGAAAATAGACACTTTATTTTTAAAACCACAGGCAGATTGAGACCTTTGAGACATTGATAATTATAAAAGCATCTCAGTATCTCATAAAATATTGTGGTCATTATTAAGTACATCGATTATAATTATATATGCCAAAAATGTCTCCTTGCTCATTTTTTTATTCCAGAGTATCAAATTAATTGTTTGACACATGAGAAAATTTCCTTTCAGTCTAGTATGATGGCTCAGGTTATATCATTTCACATCATTATTTAAAGCTGAAAAGATCCCAAATTAGACCATTCATCTTTAACAAGAAGCAAAACATTTCTACCACACAGAGTGAAAACTGAATGCTGTTACTTGAGACGGATTTTGAACTTCAATTTGATCAAGTTATGCAACACTGGATAGTTTTAAATTTCAGAATCTCTCTCTATGTGCCATAAACATCTATTGGCTTGGAGAAAATTAAGCTTTATTTAAAACTCTATCATGTTAAACCCTGAGTAACATCTCCCATTATTGAATTATTTTCTCATTTCACTTCTTAAACAACTGTTTTTCTTTCTTCCCCTTTCTTTCATTTTTTCCATCATTTCTTTTTCTATTTCTTAAATAAATGCCTTTGAAACAAAGTAAATCTACCTGGCATATTATAAAAGACTGAAATTTTTATGTATATATGTGCATGCAAACTCACGAAGCACAGGCTTGTGCTTCTGGTCATAACACAAGCAAAACCCTAAGTTTAGGTTGTAATATGGCATTGGCAGGCTGGTTAAACTTGCTTTTAAACAATTTATTAATTTTTCACTTGACAGGGCCAATGCAAAAAGCCTGGAAATCATAGGTCATTTTGGTTTCATACAGCAAGTGATTTTTAATCAACCTAAAACATCTGTTTGTGATTACATTCTTTCTGTAAATCAGCATTTAATAAGAACACTCCCACAAAAGCTTGCCTGAAAATCCAATCTGACTAATTTGGCCTCTGTGTGTAGCTTAAAGTAAAACCTATTGTGTCCATAGGCATCTTGACCTGGAGGAGACAGTCTGCCAGAATATTGTATTATAGCCCCATGCTTTTATAAGTGCCTTCCAGGTTGATGGAAAACAGAATTGAGCATCAATGGAACATTTGCGGTGTGATGATTCTCTGAGTGGTGGTTTTAGGGTCCACATTTGTCGGTGAAATCTGTCCTTTGTTGATATGAAAGGATGTGTATCTTTGAAACTCAGATTGCATTTAAATGAGGATGTAAAAACAATTAAGCACTGGGCTCTATCATTTCACACCCGCTTCTCCTGCGCAGCTAAAAATTGAACATCTTGAACCGCGTGGTGCCTGGAGTTGGGCCATGGAGCTTGGAAAGAGTCAGCAAGTCTGGGACTTGCCAATTATTCTCTCCTCCACATTGTGTCCCAGCAATTCTGCATCCTCCTAGAGAAGGTTATTCTAGCTCAGGACACGATCATCCATAAAGTATAAGAATCAGGGTGCTCTCGACCACTCGAGATAAGGCCCACGACACTTTTGAAGGACACATCATGCTGATCCTCAAAGGGCAAGATACACAGATGGGAAACAGGTGTGTAAATAATTAAAGTGTAAATATTGTTATGAGATAGTACTCACAGGAAACAGCTGCACTACCAGTTTTGAGGACTTGCTGAGCATTGCCTTGTGCCAGGCACGGGGACCGCATTCCTTTTTTTTACTTAATCATCATGGTGACCCCTTGATACAGGTCCCATCATCCCTGTTTTCATCAAAAGACAAAAGCAATTACAGATGTCTGTAAAAAGGACAGTGAAAATGGTGGGCTTTGAAGAAAGAGTGATAAACAGAAAAGAGAAATTTGTCATCCTGGACATTATTGTAAGGTGGCACTAGAGGTTAAGAACCCACCTGCAAATGCAGAAGACATGAGACGTGGGTTCAATTCCTGGGTCAGGAAGATCCCCTGGGGGCGGAAATGGCACCCCACTCCAGAATTCTTGCCTGGAAAATCCCACAGCCAGAGAAGTCTGTTGGGCCACAGTCCACGGGGCCACAAAGAGTTGGACACAGCTGCAAGTGACTGTGCACAAAGCCTAGCACACATCCCCAAAGGGCCTCTGCTCATCACTAGATTCATTCCCATGAAGGGTGTTGTTCCCATTTTACGGATTGAAGACCGAGGTGTATGGAGGCTAGTGATTCTCCCAAACACATAAAGTCTAAACACCTGGATTCAAATTCTAAAGTTCTGTCGCAGAATCCTGCGGGCTTTCTTTCGTCTGTGTTCTCTCCTGAGAAATCAGTCACTCCTAGTCTCTCCTGTCCTCTGCCTATATAGTTTGCATGAATAGACTGAAAGGATAATTTTTAGGTGTGTGGGATCTTTGTTCTCTGACCAGGGATCAACTCTGCACCCTCTGCGTTGGGAACACAGGGTCCCAACCACTGGACTGCCAGGGAAGTCCTTGAAAGGGATACTCCTGAAAACAAGAATACTGGGATGAAATTGTAGCAATAAATCAATTGGTTATAAAATTTTAAATGGTTAGGCCTGACATATAATAAGATAAGAAAAGGGAGAGAGAGGAGGGAGGGAAGGTACTGGTCTAGACTGATTTAACTCAACACAGAAACTGCTATCAGTATTTCTTACGAAGGGAAAAATTACCGGGAGGAAAATCCTTCAAACTCTGTAGAAATTTCCTAGAGGAAATGCCACCTTTAAATTCCAAATGTGACCAAAAAAAATGTGCTTCAAGAGAAAAAAAGGGTTCTTGCTTGAAATTCTATGTTGTTCATATTCATAGGTGCATTCACACCATTATTAGAAGTCCAATTTCCGAATAAGATGTACTGTTCCAGTAACCTTCGATTTGAGGCTTCTCTATTCATTAGCTCCTTGCTGTCTGTAATTGGAAATGTGCTTCCAACCATCTGGCAGTGTGATTCACACCCTAAGCTCTTTGGCAGGCCCAAGCCAACTTCTACGTGGGGTTTGTACCGGGGCCAGACGCTATCAAAGTTTCAAATGAGAACCACCATCAAAAGTGTCAAAGGGGATCATTATCAGTAGCCATTATTTAAATACAAAAAGCGTTGAGAGTATATTAGCAAAGACTCTTTGCAAAATGCAAAATCATTCCTTAGAGTGGATTCTGAACCAGGGTTGCAGGTAGAGAAGTAAGTGATTTTTAGTAACCTGGGACAGCGAGTGATACAAATGTTATAGTGATTCAAATTTTATTTAAAAAATAGTGAAAAATTCTGCTCGAAGTTATCTGATATAGTAAGGTCGAGAAGATCCCCTGGAGAAGGGAATGGCAACTCGCTCCAGTATTCTTTTGTGGAGAATTCCATGGACAGAGGGGTCTGATGGGTTATATACAGTTCAGGGGATCGCAAAGAGTCAGACACAACTGAGCGACTAACATTATAATATGTGCTATTTATATGGAAATAGCTGCATGTGTGCCCATGTGTGTGTACATGCATACATACATGTTGTATATGTGATTATGAATATGCACATATATGTGTCTATTCCATCACAGTGGAAGAGTAATCAGAACATCCCTAGCAACGCTGCACCTAAGAGTGTTTGTGGTACAGTTCATACCTACTGAAGAATAAGAGTATAAGAAAGTATGCTATAAAAAAGAATATTAGAAAGCATACACTTGAAGAATATCCTTGAAGACTATTTACTGAAGAATATAGTTGACCTCTTAAGTGAAATGAAGTTATAATCACATCCAATTTTCCCAACAAATATTTTGATGTTAAACTATTCATTTCTAATATTTCCTCTACAAAAGCTTAAAAAGCCAGATACACATTATTTCACTGTCACCTGGAATGCGGGCTTATTACGAAGCTCAGCCAGTTGTTAAGTTGCCATTCAGGACTTGAAATAGGACCAGTACTTATAAATATTTCATATTCATTAGGAAAATATGCACAGTCTGCGTTTGTGATGATTTCTTACTTACATTCAGTTGGCCAACTTTGCTTGTTTTATTGTTTAAAACATCTGCATTCTCTTTGACTGTGTCCCTCTGAAGCAGAGAAGGACCCTACGGTCCTTGCCACCACCCACCATCTCCTCTGCCTGCCTTTTGTCTGTGGAAAACTTTAGCTAAAGAATAAATTTAATCAGAGAAGTGAAAACATGCAGAAACAAAGGAAAACAAAGCAGACCAAGTAATAATAATGCGGCATTATAGTCAAGGAACTTTCGTTCCTTTCCAAGGGCTATAGATAGTATTCTGAGCCACCTCCTGTGAGCGGTCTTGTAGATACTGAAACTCTCACCAGGTGGAGGGAGTTTCCTACACGACGACTAGAGTATAGCCATGACATGAGCTGCTACCATTCCGAGAACCGGCCTCTAGGAAACAGAAACAAACCGACCCCGGAACAGCAGATTGACTGTACCTAAAGCAAAAGATGCTGCCGGTCAGAATACTGCATGACCAGCTTGAAGATGACTGTGTAGCCCCCTCCCTCTGTCTTCAAAAGCTCTTACCCTCTGATTGTTGGACGGAGGCAGTTAGACTTTGGAGAGGTGTCTGCCTTCCTCTACGCCGCATCGCTGGCATCCAAGATAAAGGAAACTTTCCATTCCGCCAGCCTGGCCTCTTCATTGGCTTTTGATGGCAAACGACTGAACCCCACTTTGGGTAACATCTCCACTGGTTTTGTCTGCCTGAAGAAGACGTGCCGACATCTCCAACTACGATTTTGAAGTGGCTTGGTTTTGCTTGTCGATCTATCAATTTTTGTTTTGTATATTTGAGACTATATGCTTAGAAGAATACAATATTCGAATTGTTTTACATTCCTGGTGAAGTTGGATCTTTTGTCATCATATAGAGATGAGATTTTGTGTCCAGTTATTTTTTTTGCCTCAAAGCCTATTTTATCAGACAGTGGCATATCTACACTAACTTTCTTGCTCAATATTTTCTTGGTAATGTCTTCTTTTATTGTTCGGCTTTTAGTCTTTTTGTATTCTTATGTTTTAGATAGATCTCTTATAAATATAGTTAATTTTTTTCAGCCTGACTATACTGCTTGTCCTGTATATCTTTTCTCTGTCTTCCCTTGCCATCTTTTAAATATCAAAAAATTATTATACTTATGCCTCAGTAGTAAAGAATCTGCCTGCCAATACAGGAGATGCAGTTTCTATGCCTGGGTCACGAAGATCCCCTAGAGGAAGAAATGGCTACCCACTCTACTATTCTTGCCTGGAGAATCTCTTAGACAGAGGGGGTTTGTGGGTTATAGGTCATGGAGTTGCAAAGAGTCAGACACAATTGAGCATCCATGCTTAATTCAGAAGTTACACACTCTTGTTTCTATCATATAAATCATAGACAGCTTTTTAATATATTGAAGTTTAATATTAATCAATACCTGTCCACTCCCCCAGGACAACACAAGAAACTGAGAACACTAATCCCATTTAACTTTTCCTGACTTTATTGATACAACTGGTGAAATATTTATATTTTAATTCAATATTTTTGCATGTGTTGGTATAGGGCATATATGGGAAATCCTTGCAATTTCTCTCAATTTTGTTGTGAACCTAAAACTGCTCTAAAAAAGGAAGTCTTGAAAAAATGCAATTTTTACATAATGCTGCCCTATTTCTCTCTAACATTTTGCAGCTCACTTCATATAAACCAACACAAGGGTATATGTAACAATAAGAAACAGTGCGTCACTCATATTCTAATGTACTAGCAGAGAGAAAAAGCAAATATGGTTTTTACATGTTAGAAAGCCCTCATGCTGACTGGTTTAAAACTACAGGATGTTTTTTTTCATAAAAGACCTCTTATTTGCTCAGAAACAGTTGCCTTTTCCAAATGAATCCACCACAGAATTTGAGCAAACCCAGGAAGGCATAAACTTTTTTATTAAGGAGTAAAATTACTTTAGCTGTATATGGAGTAATCCTTGTTTAATTCACTTATGTTTTGGTTTAGTCACTAAGTAGTCTCTGACTCTTTGTGATCCATGGAGTGTCTATAGGATTTCCAGACTCCTCGGTCCATGGGATTCTCCAGGCAAGAATACTGGAGTGGATTGCCATTTCCTTCTCCAAGAGATCTTTCCAACCCAGGGATCAAACCCAAATAACCTGCAATGATAAAGGGCTTCTTTCCCACTGAGTCACCAGGGAAACCATCTAATTCGCTAGCCTATTATTATGAATTACATAAAACTTAGGTAAAAATGCATTGTAAGCTACAGGGTGATGATTGTATTGCACGATGTCGATTTCTTGGTTACAGCTATTATTTGGGGGTAAGTAAATAAAACTATTCTTACCAAAAGAGAGGTTAAGGATACAGTCTTAAGTTTTGATCTGTACAGATTTTCTACATGCATCAGACCCCCGGGGATATTAGCCTATTGTTGAAAATTGCCCCTCATACACCTATGTGCTTTCAACTGCAATAAGGAGAAAAACATTACAAACTTTATGAAAAAATAAGTACAATCAAATGTCCTTTTCATTAAATAGTCAATCAAGTGTGTTAGAACTGCCAGCAGTGATGGATGAGAAACATACCAAATCACCACAGGCTTTATTGGAAGAGTCACTGAATTTAGCTCTAGAGCAAAATGAAATGTTTTAGTGCTGAAAGAAAATACATGTATTACTGCTCATAATGTTTATAAACTGATATTTTGCTATACTCTTTACCAGTCATTTTTTTTCCTTTGGTTTTAAAAAAATGAAAGATAGAATCGCTGTTTAAATTTAGGAAACGCAATTATAGAAAGATATCATTCCCTGGTGTACCCTTAACATTCTCCCGAGTGCAATTCTTGCTGAGTGCTGAAGAGTTGATGCTTTTGAACTGTGGTGCTGGAGAAGACTTTTGGGAGTCCCTCAAAAAGCAAGGAGATCAAACCTAGAGTCCATCCTAAAGGAAATCAACCCTGAAAATTCACTAGAAGGACTGATGCTGAAGCTGAAGCTCCAATACTTTGGTCACCTGATGCAAAGAGCTGACTCATTGGAAAAGACCTTGATGCTGGGAAAATTGAAAGCAGGAGGAGAAGGGGACAGAGGATGAGGTGGCTGAATGGTATCACTGACTCAATGGACATGAGTTTGAGCAAACTCTGGGAGATGGTGAAGGACAGGGAAGCCTGGCATGCTGCAGTCCATGGAGTTGCAAATAGTTGGACACGACTGAGTGACTGAACAACCACAAAATGCATTACAACATTTTGCAACGAATGTCACATACCCAAAACAAGGATAAATGCAAGGATAAGAAGTGATGGATTTATAACTGATAGTTCCATAATTGGGAGTGCCCCAGTTAGGGTGGCCGAATTTAGTCAATGCAAGCATAGTTCAGTTCAGTCACTCAGTCGTGTCCGACTCTTTGTGACCCCATGAATCACAGCTCGCCAGGCCTCCCTGTCCATCACCAACTCCCAGAGTTCACTCAAACACACGTCCATCAAGTCAGTGATGCCATCCAACCATCTTATCCTGGGTCGTCCCCTTCTCCTCCTGC
>SJYQ01005408.1:296989-309659 GCA_006410935.1 Redunca redunca
GCCCATCTTTGCATGAAATGTTCCCTTGGTATCTCTAATTTTCTTGAAGAGATCTCTAGTCTTTCCCATTCTGTTGTTTCCCTCTATTTCTTTGCAGTGATCACTGAAGAAGGCTTTCTTATCTCTTCTTGCTATTCTTTGGAACTCTGCATTCAGATGCTTATATCTTTCCTTTTCTCCTTCGCTTTTGCCTCTCGTCTTTTCACAGCTATTTGCAAGGCCTCCCCAGACAACCATTTTGCTTTTTTGCATTGCTTTTCCATGGGGATGGTCATGATCCCTGTCTCCTGTACAATGTCACAAACCTCATTCCATAGTTCATCAGGCACTCTATCTATCAGATCTAGACCCTTAAATCTACTGGACTGGAATGGGTGAATTTAACTCAGATGACCATTACATCTACTACTGTGGGCGGGAATCCCTCAGAAAAAATGGAGTAGCCATCATGGTCAACAGAAGAGTTCAAAATGCAGTACTTGGATGCAATCTCAAAAATGACAGAATGATCTCTGTTCGTCTCCAAGGCAAACCATTCAATATCACAGTTATTCAAGTTTATGCCCCAACCAGTAACACTGAGGAAACTGAAGTTGAACGGTTTTATGAAGACCTACAAGATCTTTTAGAACTAACACCCAAAAAAGATGTCCTTTTCATTATAGGGGACTGGAATGCAAAAGTAGGAAGTTAAGAAACACCTGGAGTAACAGGCAAATTTGGCCTTGGAATGTGAAATGAAGCACGGCAAAGACTAATAGAGTTTTGCCAAGAAAACGCACTGGTCATAGCAAACACCCTCTTCCAACAACACAAGAAAAGACTCTACACATGGACATCACCAGATAGTCAACACCAAAATCAGATTGATTATATCCTTTGCAGCCAAAGATGGGGAAGCTCTATACAGTCAGCAAAAACAAGACCGGGAGCTGACTGTGGCTCAGATCATGAACTTCTCATTGCCAAATTCAGATTTAAATTGAAGAAAGTAGGGAAAACCGCTAGACCATTCAGGTATGACCTAAATCAAATCCCTAAATCAATGCAAGCATATGATACTAAATTAGTTCAAATTTCAGAAAACAAAATTTTAGACGTGTGTCTAAATATTGCAAATATAGCTCATGCAATGTTTGGGTTATAGTTCTACTAAAAACTTATTTACATGTGTATCTGAAATTCAAATTTAACTAGGTCTCCTTTATTTTATCTAATAACCCTAATCCCCAGTGAATTCAAGTATTTAGTTGAATATATATATAGTTCCACTCTGAGAAGAAATAGATGGTTCACCGAATGAGGAAAGTCTGGAATGTTTGGTCAAATGATCGCAAAGCAGCAGAAGCAAAGAGTCATAAAATTCACTATCCACTGACATAGATGAGCATGGAACATAGTCCAGTGTTAGGAGAGACTATCAGTCCAACATTGAAGGTTTATGTTCTGTGCGCCACCTCTAGAGGGATAATATGGGACAATTGCATCATCTTTCTTCGCTTGTTGTATCATCATTAATGTGGAAAAAAAAATAATAATGTAATACTTTGTCATTGCTATTACCATAAAATTGTTCAAATGCAATAGGTATGATATAAGTTATTGTTCTATTTTTTTTTTATTTTCATCTTGGTGGCTGCAGGAAGGCCCTGATTATTCCAAAATATCTCTCTTACTAAATTTCATTTAAATTTATGTCACTAGAAATGTTACTGCCTATAAAAGCCTTAGTCCTTTTTGAAAATGGAAGTAGTCAATGCAACCTGATAACCCTTGGAGCTGTCTATACCTTTTTTTTTTTTTTTGGCCACACCGCAAGCAGCATGCACAACATCCCCAACCAGGGATCAAACGCATGCCCTCTGCGGTGGAAGCACAGTCTCAGCCACTGAACCAGCAGGGAAGGCCCTGTCTATATTTCAGTGGAGAAGAAACTTGCAAGACAGTTCAGGCTGCTCTAGGAAAAGTCATCATTTTACAGAATCCTTAGGCAAGAAGGGGAGCCCAGATGGAGAGAGATGACTGGAGAAAGACAAGGTTAGGTGATCTTTCCATTCCCACCTGATCCACTCTTTCTGGGACCATTGAGGTGTCTGCTTAGACAGCAAAGTGACTTCTCAGCACAATTTTCTCCTGTGGAAGCGGTAACCCATTTGAAGCAAGACCTGGATAAGAGAGTCACTTCTGCCTGGCCCAGGTGAGGAGCCTGAGTTTTAAAATCACGTGGTGCCCTGAACCTTTACAGCAATTCCAAGGCAGCCTAAGATTTCCTTCCATCTTATCAGAACTTTGTACAATCCTGGGGCTGAGTGTCTAGCAAAGTTTTTAGCATTAGTAGTATATTAACATGCTGAGCAGCTCTTGTGACCAGGAGAACTGAGGAAAAAAAGGAAAGACTTTTAAGAAATAAAGGCACAGGTTACAAAATGGGTCACCTGTAATTTTCTTTCTGAGATATACATAAAATATTGTGACTCTTCTTCTTAATACTTCTGGGGTGTGTGTGTGTGTGTGTGTGTGTGTAAATGGAATTCTTGACACTATGGGGCCAATGGTTCCAAGTATAGAGTTACATCTGAAAGTGCAACATTCCTGCAACATCAAAAGATTTTGTTCAGACAGTGTAAAGTAGCCAGAATTAGGAAAGAAAATAAAGGCTAAGGCATAGGAATTTTGTTTTTTAAAGCCTAAGAACCTGACATAAGACCCTAAAGTGCTGTGTTCTATGTGCTGTGCTATGCTTAGTCTCATAGTCATGTCCAACTCTCTGCCACCCCATGGACTCTAGTTCTCCATGTTCCTCTGTCCATGGGATTCTCCAGGCAAGAATACTGGAGAGGGTTGCCATGACCTCCTCCAGGAGATCTCCCCAACCCAGGGATCGAACCCAGGTCTCCCATGTTGCAGGCAGATTCTTTACTGTCTGAGACACCAGGGAAGCCCATGAATACTGGAGTGGGCAACCTATCCCTTCTCCAGGGGATCTTCCTGACCCAGGAATTGAACTCAGGTCTTTTGCACCTCAGGTGGATTCTGTACCAGCTGAACTACCAGAGAAGCCCCATTACATTCTACAGGTAAGATATAATGAGTGTAACTTTCACTTCTTGGTCTTTAAGGCATGTGAGTTTTAAAAATACCTTTTCTAACCAATATCTATCTTCATACAACTTTGAAGAAAAGATATTGAAATATGTACTCTCTACATATAAGTTGTATTGGTTTGAATATTTTGATAAGGTGTATTAATTCGCTTTGCTGTGGTAATGATCTCATAACTTCAAAACATTATGGTATATACCTTAAATACATAAAATTTAAATTTGTCAATTATACCTCAATAAAGCTGGAAAAAAATAAATGTACTGGATTTTGAGAAGCAATTTGAATTTAAATAAATCCAACGGGGTCACAAAGAGTCGAACACGACTTAGCAACTACACAATGATGTTAAATATTGGCATGACAACAGTTTGTAAGAAATGTTTTGCTAGGTATGAAACTATACTTCAGTTAATTGTTATGTAAAATATAAAATATATGTAATCTGTTGTCATCTTGTCTATTCTAATTAGACGGTAAGAACCACACAGAACAGGACACTTAGCACATTCCTGTGTTCACAGTGGGATATTTAAAGGATTCATTTAATCTTTAGATAATTATTCCTTTGACTTTTGAAGTAACTAATTAGGTAAAATTTTAGCAACATACACTTTTCATTTTACAGGCAAACAATTATGGATTCCAACTGGGATTCGCCTTTGAAAGTAAATTGTGTCTACAAGATAACTTGAATGCATGCTGTATGAGACAGAAAATCTTCAGCAGTGTGTTTATGGGGAAATTACTGGAGCGTATCGCAGGTAGGCATATCGATAGTTATTCTTTTACTAAAAATGCTCTTTATGGCTTTAAAAAACTAGCAAATGAAAGATGAATATTTCTTTACAAAGACATAATTTTTAAAGTAGTGTAAAAATAGAAGGTGTTATTTTGTATCCAGTGGGAAAGTCAACGTGGAAGTTGCATGATTTTGTCCCTTTCCATAAGAAATAGGACAGCTAGGATATTTCCTCCAGAAATCACACCTTTATTAGAGCATCCAGTTGATAGCTATTTGAGCTGTCTGCAAATAGAAACATACAGCAAGGCTGGAAAGTGAGTGCCTTTTGATTGACAATTCATACTGAATTTCTGTCTGCTTCCTATTTTGAAAGTAGAGTAGTATTGTCTTTTTTCCCCATTTCCATCCCATTCTGACCCATTTATTACTAAATTATTTCTGAGAAATTCAATTTCCTTTTCTTATCTGCTTAGACAGCCTTGGTTAGTAGGGTTAAATGAAAACTGCTTCTTTTTTCCCTCTCCCCCAGCAAAGGGCTCTGCTGTAGTAGTAGATTATATGGCAGCTGACAACTCATGTCAATGGGAAGCACTTTGCTATACCATGGGAGTATTTTTCAATAAACTTTACAGCAAAAAAATACATTTCCAAGTATAGGACTGTAACATCATGACTGTTTTATTTTTTACTTTATTTCAATAAATTTTTGTTTTAAATTCAAGTTATATATGACTATATAATTTAAAAAGAAATCACCCAAAGGTAGATAAGATTTTGAAAAAATCACAAAATCCTAAATATACTTTGTGTTTAGTAGACAATATTTAATAACAGTTTGAAAGTGTGAAAGCGTTAGTCACTCAGTTGTGTCCAGCTTTTTGCAACCCCATGGATGATGTACTGCCATACTCCTCTATCCATGGAATTCTCCAGGTAAAAATACTGGAATGGGTAGCCATTCCTTTCTTCAGCAGATCTTCCCAACGTCCAGGGATAGAACTTGCATCTCCTGCACTGCAGGTAGACTCTTTACCATCAGAACCACCAGGGAAGCCCTAATATACCATAGTTTAAACCATTTTTAGTGTTTGCAGATAGCTAACATCCCAAATTGATGGAAGTGAAGCTGCTCAGTCATGTCCAACTCTTTGCGACCACATGGACTGTAGCCTACCAGGCTCCTCCATGCATGCGATTTTCCAGGCAAGAGTACTGGAGTGGATTGCCATTTCCTTCTCCAGGGGATCTTCCCAACCCAGGGATCAAAACCGGGTCTTCCGAATTGCAGGCAGACGCTTTACCGTCTGAGCCACCTGATAACTGAATGTTATTACTTTTCTTAATTTTTAATGAATGTGAAAATTTTTATTTTTAAATTTTTTTGATTCCTATTGGAGTGTAGTTGATTTACAATGCTGTGTTAGTTTCAGGTGTACAGAAAAGTGATTTGTATATAGTATATATATGCATACATATCTCTATTCTTTTTCAGATTCTTTCCCCATATAGGTTATTGCAGAATATTGTATAGAGTTCCCTGGGCTCTAGAGTAGATCCTTGGTGATTATTTGATATATAGTGATTTAGTTGGTTTAGTTGCTCAGTCATGTCTCTTTGTGAACCTGTTGAATGTAGCCCAACAGGTTCCTCTGTCCATGGGATTTCCCAGGCAAGAATCATGGTGTGGGCTGCCAATTCCTTCTCCAGGGGGTCTTCCTGACCCAGGGATCAAACCTGGATATCCTGCATTGGCAGGAAGGTCTTTACCACTGAGCCACAGTATATGTTAACCTCAAAGTCCTGGTTTATCCACCATGACGCTTTCCCTGCAGGAATCTTCAGTTTGTTTTCACATTCTGTGAGTCTGTTTCTGTTCTGTATCTGCTCTGTATCTGTTGTATCTGTATATATGCATTTGTATCATTTTTTTTTTGGATTCCACATAGAAGTGATATTATAAGACATTGTCTTTTTCTGATTTACTTCACTTAGTATGATAATCTCTACAAATGACATTATTTTGTTTTTATGGCTGAGTAATATTCTGTTGTATATTTTTTATTACATTTCTAATCCTCCATTTTAGCAAACTAAAATGGATGGGAATGGGTGAGTTTAACTCAGATGACCTTTGTGTGTGTGGTGTTGGAGAAGACTCTTGAGAGTCCCTTGGACTGCAAGGAGATCCAACCAGTCCATTCTGAAGGAGGTCAGCCCTGGGTGTTCTTTGGAAGGAGTGATGCTAACACTGAAACTCCAGTACTTTGGCCACCTCATGTGAAGAGTTGACTCACTGGAAAAGACTCTGATGCTGGAGGGATTGGGGGTAGGAGGAAAAGGGGATGACAGAGGATGAGATGGCTGGATGGCATCACTGACTCAATGGATGTGAGTCTGAGTGAACTCTGGAAGATGGGGATGGACAGGGAGGCCTGGCATGCTGCGATTCATGTGACCCACAAAGAGTCAGACACGACTGAGTGACTGAACTGAACTGATGGACAAGAATCCCTTAGAAGAAATGAAGTAGCCATCATAGTCAACAAAAGAGTCCAAAGTGCAGTACTTGGATGCAATCTCAAAAATGACAGAATGATCTCTGTTCGTTTCCAAGGCAAACCATTCAATATTGCAGTAATCCAAGTCTATACCCCTACCAATAATGCTGAAGAATCTGAAGTTGAATGGTTCTATGAAGACCTACAAGACCTTCTAGAACGAACACCCAAAAAGATGTCCTTTTCATTATAAGGGAATTGGAATGCAAAAGTTGAAAGGCAAGAAATACCTGGAGTAACGGGAAAATTTGGCTTTGGAGTACAGAATGAAGCAGGGCAAAGGCTAATAGAGTCTTCCCAAGAGAATGCACTGATCATAGCAAACCCTCTCTTTCAACAACATAAGAGAAGACTCTACACAGGGACATCACCAGATGGTCAATACTGAAATCAGATTGATTATATTCTTTGCAACCAAAGAGGGAGAAGCTCTATACAGTCAGCAAAAATAAGACAGGAGCTGACTGTGGCTCAGATCATGAACTCCTTATTGCCAAATTCAGACTGGAATTTAAGAAAGTAGGGAAAACCATTAGATCATTCAAGTATGACCTAAATCAAATTGCTTACGACTATACAGTGGAAGTGAGAAATAGATTCAAAGGATTATATCTGACAGACAAGAGTGCCTGAAGAACTAGGGATGGAGGTTCATGACGTTGTACAAGAGGCAGGGAGCAAGACCATCCCCAAGAAAAAGAAATGCGAAAGGCAAAATGGTTGTCTGAGGAGGTTTTTAAAACAGCTATGAAAACAAGAGAAGCAAAAGGCAAAGGAGAAAAGGAAATATATACCCATTTGAATACAGAGTTCCAAAGAATAGCAAGGGGAGATAAGAAAGCCTTGCTCAGTGATCAATGCAAATAAATGGAGGAAAACAATAGAATGGGAAAGACTAGAGATCTCTTCAAGAAATTTAGATACCAAGGGAAATTTTCATGCAAAGATGGGCTCGATAAAGGACAGAAATGGAACAGAAGCAGAAGATATTAAGAAGAGGTGGCAAGAATAAACAGAAGAACTATACAAAAAAGATCTTCATGACCCAGACAATCACGATGGTCTGATCACTCACCTAGAGCCAGACATCCTGGAATTCAAAGCCAAGTGGGCCTTAGGAAGCATCACTATGAACAAAGCAAGTGGAGGTGATGGGATTCCAGTTGAGCTATTTCAAATCCTAAAAGATGATGCCATCAAAGTGCTGTACTCAATATGCCAACAAATTTGGAAAACTCAGCAGTGGCCACAGGACTAGTAAAGGTCATTTTTCATTCCAATCCCACAGAAAGGCAATGCCAAAAAATGCTCTTGCTACCACACAATTGTACTCATCTTGCACGCTAGCAAAGTAATGCTCAAAATTCTCCAAGCCAGGCTTCAACAATACATGAACTGTGAACTTCCAGATGTTCAAGCTGGTTTTAGGAAAGGCAGAGGAACCAGAGATCAAATTGCCAACATCTGCTGGCCCATAAAAAAAGGCAAGAGAGTTCCAGAAAAACATCTATTTCTGCTTTATTGACTATGGCAAAGCCTTTGACTGTGTGGATCACAATAAACTGTGGAANATCAGTGAGCTATTTCGCCAGGATTTCACATTGTCCAATCTCACTCCTCATTGGACAGCAACTGAAACTGGGAGACTCAGTTTTTACTTATGATGGTGATGTTGGTTCAGATGCCTGGGCTGAGGCTGAAACTCAGAAACACACTCTTATCCAAATACACATAGACTTGATCAAGGGGTTTTAAGCACCTGCACAATATCTGTCACACAATAGAGTTAGTATCTATGAATGATGAATGAATTACTTAATAAATATGTTGAAATATGAACACACATGTTTTGCATTGAAAATTCAGGATATTGATTATTAATGCATTCACCAAATGAACTTGCATTGAATTCTGACTTTGTGCAAATCATTGTCTTTGGCAACAAAAACTTTTATTCTATTAAGTAAAACACATTGCCTCAGAAACTGTGTGGTATCTGATTCACTTATTTTTCAGTTTAAGAAATTTAGTGTACATGTGCAAAACTGTTGATAAATGAGATTGAAAGATTTTATTTTGAGTGAGTTGCAAGTGCTGACATTTTCTCCTTCTGTGTTGTTCTCGAAGCCTTCCTGGGGCTTCCCAGGTGGCTCAGCAGTAAAGAATCCGCTGTCAATGCAGGGACCGTGGGTTCGATCCCTGGGTCAGGAAGATCCCTTGGAGGAGGAAACGACAACTTGCTCCAGTATTCTTGCCTGGAAAATCCCATGGACAGAGCGCCTGCCAGGCTACAGCTCATAGGATCGCAAAGAGTAGAGCAAGACTGAGTGACAAAGCACAGACAATTGGACATTACTAAAGTCAAGATCAGAAAATGGATTTGACTTGATTAGAATAAAACTGGAAGTTTGGGGTGGGAACAGCTCTTCTTCCCTCTAGTGTGCCCACTGTAAGTTTATAGAGAGGCAGAAAGGAACCAGGAAGTAATCTCAGGTGGAGACATTGCCTGTGTGTTTGCACTCCCCCCAGAAGTCCGCCATCAATCTCAGAAGTATCACAGTTCGCTTGACCTTTCTCTCATTCCTCCCATGACACTTAGAATGTGCACTTACCGCAAGATTTAAAATTGTCATCATTATTTTTCCAATAAAATTAAGTTATAACCTGGAGAGAACAGTCATTTAAAATGTAAACTATATTAATAATTGACACCAATAAAAATTAGAAATAATGATTATGTTTATTTACATAATTATTTAGGTTGTATCTTAATAGTTGGCAATTATGCCATAATTATGCTTCATTCATTTTATTCATGATAATGTCACCTTAATTCTGAACCTCACAAACCCTAATGTATAGTTTGCTGCTGCTGCTAAGTCGCTTCAGTCGTGTCCGACTCTGTGTGACCCCATAAATGGCAGCCCACCAAGCTCCATCATCCCTGGGATTCTCCAGGCAAGAACACTGGAGTGGGTTGCCATTTCCTTCTCCAATGCATGAAAGTGAAAAGTGAAAGTGAATTCGCTCAGTCCTGTCCGACTCTTAGAAACCCCATGGACTGTAGCCCACCAGGCTCCTCCATCCATGGGATTCTCCAGTCAAGAATACTGGAGAGGGTTGCCAATGCCTTCTCCTAATGTATAGTTTAACGAAGCACAAAATGCATTTTTTATCTTTCAGATGGTTGACCCAGGTTCGATCCCTGGGTTGGGAAGATTCTGTGGAGAAGGCAATGGCAGCCCACTCCAGTATTCTTGCCTTGGAGAATCCCATGGACAGAGGAGCCTGGTGGGCTACAGTCCATGGGGCTGCAAAGAGTTGAACGCAACTGAGTGACTAAACCACCACCATCACCAGAACAGAAGAAATAGGCATATGAAACAAAGTTATTTAAAAGGTTAAAAATAATAAGGCACAAACTTTAATGTAATAAATTATCTAACATCCTCAGCTAACTATATATAAATTCATTTCCACCGTGAGACACTGTTTCTATGAGTAAATGCATTAAGCTCTGACTTGGATTACTTATTGCTGCATGGTTTGGTTGTAGCTCAGGTGAGTCTATGAAAGGAAAATGCAGTGGAACACTTCTGTAGCCAACATGTCCAGTTAAAAGTTTGGATCATCTGGATAAATGTAATTTTTTAAAAAACAAGTGGAAGTACACTTTAGTTTCAAGAAGATGGATTTCGTCTGTGTCACTTCTACATTTACCTTGATTTTTTCATTTATTCTACTCTCTATAGAGCACAAAATTCCCATCCTAAAGTTTGTCAACTCAATTCCTATGATTCACGGACTTGGAAAATGACAGATTTCAACCTGATTTATCTGATGCTTGGCTCTTAAAACTACACAGCCTTGAAACCCTGTTTCTGCCAAGGATATACAAAGACAGAGAGTTTCTCACCCTTACAGTTTCTTATCCTAACTGTAAGAAATGATCATTTTTCTTGATCCTATCAGAAAGCTGAAGGAGAGCAACCAGGTCACCTGAAATTCGAGGGGAGACAGTCCCCTGTGATGAGAGAGAGGACTCATGAGAGAGAGGACTGGCGAACCTGGGCACATGCGCATCCGTGCTTGGGAGGACCAGGAGGGAACCCACGGTGGGAAAGGACCACCTAAATTTGAATGAACTGGTGCAGGCTGAGTGTAGGATAAAGGCACAGTGGAGAAACGGTGGAAAGCCCAGACATGAGGTGGGATTCTCACTAGCCCTCAGAGCGGACGGATGCAGCAGGTTCCTGTGGACAGAGGGGCCGACTGGACAGGGCCTCCAGCACCCGGGCAGGGACGGGGTAGCGGGCGCCACCCGTGCGAGCAGAGCCCTGGAGGTGCGGGTGCAGGCGGAACAGATCCTCGACCCCTACAGGAGGTGGGCAGCCACCGAGGAGGACAGAGTTGGGGGCGCAGAGCCCTGACGACTTCCTGACCTCGTCTTCTTCCAAGTAGGGTGAGGAGCGGGCAGAGTCTCTCTCCCAGAGACCACGGGCTTTGACTGGAGGAAGAATGCGCCTTTCTCCACCTGGGGGGAAGCCGGCAACTGTCTTGTGGCTGGAGTAGGAAAAACAAAACGCAAACAACCCCCCCCAAGCTGCAGGAGGGTCAGAAGCACTCTGGTACCTGGGATTTTGGCAGCAGGAGGAGATGATGACCACGGGCAGCGGGGGGGACACGCTGCCCCTGGGAGAGACCCAGCAGAGTCACCACTGTTCCACCTCCGCGGCAAGGAGAGGCAGGGAAGAGGAGAAACACACACACACACACACACACACACACCCCACGGAGCCCGTCTTAAACCCCTGCACAGTGAGGACAATAGCGAACTCCCAAACACCCCACCACCAGCCTAGAAGTCTACAGATGAGAGATGGATAAGAACTTGGAGAAAAGAAACCACCCCTTACTGGGGCCATGCAGAAAATGCTAAAGGCTGCAGGGAGAAGAGAAACACTTAGACAGACAAACCCTTAGGGCCACAGCCTCCTCACTAATCAGAGCACAGAAGCAGTGACCCAAGAGAGGACTTGGAAGATTCTGATGCCAGGAGCCTAACGGAACAACCGTAAACTCTCATCTAGCCCAGATCCTGACCACCTTCAATGCAAATAGAAGGCATGCTCATTTCTAGGCATAAACACTATTTATCTCAGTCTCTGATATTCCTCATATGATATTCAATATTCAGCCAGAAATTGGGAGATACAGCAAAGAAACAAAGAGAAACAACCCATTGTCAAAACAAAACAGTGAACAGATGCAGAAATGGTCCAGAGGTTGAGACTCTCAGACTGAGAAGTTAAAATTAATATGACAAATATATTGCTTAATCTAGTGAAATAGATGGACGTCACAGAGGAACAGATGGCAGATTTCAGCCGAGGAGCAGACATAAGCAAAGTAGAAGGCAAGTGCGTGAGATGACGCGTTCCTTTGACATCTTCATCAGCAGACCTGACCCAGCTGAGATGAAAGTCAGTGAACTCGCAACTAAATCAAGAAAAAAAACCCCAAACTAAGACCCAAAGAGGAACAAAAAGCACGATGAAGAACAGGGGAAGAGTGGCGGGACACTAAAGAAAGAGGAATTTAGGTTTCAGAATGAGAAGAGGGTGAGAGAATGGGCAGAAAAAAATAGTAAGAGAGAATGGCAGAGAAACTTCATATGTAATGGAAAATGGCAAGCTACAAATCGAAAGTAGCTCAGAGACCTGCTCAAGCAGGGTAAATGCCACACGAATAGATAAATAAAAGCTAAGAATCCAAGAGAAAAATGATAATGAAAAAAGTCTTTTGATTTTGTTTCTCTGGAGAACCCTGACAGCATAACACTTAAATTAGAAACAATTCAAGTCTCAAAGCATATTTTTTGGAATGATTAGAAAATACCAAATATCCAATGCCCTAGGTATTTAGGCATTCAGTTTTTTAATGAGTAAATAGGACCTGACATTAGTCTTAGTTTTTGAGATGCAGAATATCATAGAATATGTGGGCTCTAAAAACAGATTTACTGCCTTTAATCACAGCTCCAAAATGTCCATTTAACATGTTCACGAGCAAGTTTTAGGATTTATCTGTACCTCATTTTCTTCTGTGAAATGGGATAATATGAGAACTCATCTCATATGGTTGTTATATTGAATGACTCCAAATATAAAGTCCTTCAAGTAGTGCCTGGCACATAGACAACACTAAAAATTGTTAACCATAATACATATTACTTATCACATTCACTGAATTTGTTTAGCAGGTA
>SJYQ01005408.1:309848-411112 GCA_006410935.1 Redunca redunca
AGTTTCATTTTCCTTTATTTAAATGAATATATTATAATATATCATATTATATAATCATATTATAATAATATATAATGTTATGTAATATTTGATCAATACCACCCAGTATTTTTAGGAAAACTGATGCTCCTTTTTTAAGCAGCTTCTGATATCAGGGGGAAACATACATTTACAAAATAAACCCTCTCTCTGAGTATTTATATCTTCCTGCAGATATTTTACTAACCCATAATGTAATTTGAGCATAAAGTCATCAAGGTGACTCTTAGACTCTTTCTTCCAACTTTGAGCTTTGTTTTGCTTATTAACTTCAGAAGTAATTACTTTCAACAATCACTCTGGTTTGATTCTATCTCACTAAAAATGTTCCAGGGTCATTTTAAAATTGTGTACAATTCTAATTTTACAATGCTTTATAACAGTGCCGAGAAATGCACTTCATCTTAGGAAATTACCAAGTTCTTTAAAGGGATGCACACTTAACAATTACAAACACAACAATGCAAGGAGAATCTTCAAAGAATAATTCTACAGTAACTGTGAGGTATGGGATGATGCCCTGTATAAGACGTGAGATGACCTCCAGATCCTGGCATCTACACCTGGATGTCATATATCTAGCTACCTGTCCTTCCATGAGTCCACTCCTTTATTCCCACTTTCTAATTATGTAAAAAGATTTTGCTAATTTTCACAAATTTCTTCTTTCCAGCATCGTGAGGGGCCAAAGCACTTCAGGGCATTTTATAACTTATAAACTATGATTCAAAGACAATACCTTATTTTGAATCACTCTATAAAACAGAGAAGAATCTATTTCTGATACGGTTTAGGCTTTTGCAATGACAGGAAAAATCCCAGATGGCAAAGCAGTCTTTAAGCAAAGAACTGAGGGTTTGTTCATTTTAAGGCATCCCAGAATTTCAAGTTTAAGAGTTATTTCAATAAAGCGGAAGTTCCGAGGGTTCCGGTTCTGAAGTTCTTACTTTGTCTTCATAAAGAAACCTGATGGGTTTAGCCCCAGTTGGAATATGAAAAGCTCTAAATCCATTTATTTTTACCAGTAAGTGGTAGCTCCATTTGGGGAAGTTTCAGAAGGAGCTTACATCCGTCAGTCTTGTGCTGGGTACGTTCTCTGATTTGGATCCCTGCCTTCACTTGTTCTGTGCCAGGTAACAGGAAGGGAAAGAGACTGATTACAGAGTTGTAACTCAATCTGTAGATTGTGGTGATGTTTATGATATTATCAGTACCTCGAGATTAAATTGCAGTTTGCAATCTTTCTTCCTTCCTTTTGCCCATTTGTTTTCCTAACATAGGAGAATAAACCTCATAATTTTGTAAGCACATAGTAAAATGAAAAGAATTGCATCCTAAAGTTTCTGAACGATGTAGCATTGTTACGGGTAATTAAGCCACTTTTTCTTTAAGGAAGCTGATAAATTATTGGAACATAAAATAAAAACACTAGAACTGTCATGAGAGTGATTTACTCTCATTAAAATTTTAAGCTCTGTTGGAACTGTGCTAAGACACGGAGCAATGATGACTTTTAACAGCTCAGAGTGGCTTTCTCTGCACAAGAGTGTGTGTATGTGTATGCTAAGCCACTTCAGTTGTATCTGAGTCTTTGAGACCTGCATGGACTGTTGCCTGCCAGGCTCCTGTGTCCATAGCATTTTTCCAGCGAGAATATTGGAGTGGTTTGTAATGATGTTCTCCAGGAGATCTTCCTGACCTAGGGATTAAACCCTCATCTCTTGTGTCTCCTGCTTTGACAGGCAGGTTCCTTACCACTAGCACCACCTGGGAAGCACAAGTGTAACTTCTGGCTCGGACAGTAAAGAATCCGCCTGCAATTCAGGAGACCCAGGTTCGATCCCCGGGTTGGGAAGATCCCCTAGAGAAGGGCATGGCAACCCACTCTGGTATTCTGGCCTGGAGAATCCCCATGGACAGAGGAGCCTGGCTGGCTACAGTCCACAGGGTCGCAAAGAGTTAGGCACGACTAAGCACGGCACAACAATACTTCACAGTCTTTGTAAATGTGAAGCTCTTCATTTGCACCCTGAGCATCTAGAATCCTTGAGGTTCTGTGGGGCTGTCCTTGCTCCTTGGCTGCTCACTTGCAAATGAGGAAGCTGAGAACAAGAACTGTTGATGAGATTGTGCAAGGTGATCTTAAATCTCCTAGCTATTTTGTTACGATGTGTAGAGACTAACCTGACTGATTTCTATTTAATAGAATTGGGTAGAATGCTGCTGCTAAGTCACTTCAGTCGTGTCCGACTCTGTGCGACCCCATAGACAGCAGCCCACCAGGCTCCTCTGTCCCTGGGATTCTCCCAGTAAGAACAGTGGAGTGGGTTGCCATTTCCTGTAGAATACTATTCCTCAAAATCTAATGTAACATGAGTGTAGACGTATAACATTTAATCAAAATATCACAAATGAAGGATTGAAGTAGTTCTCAAATCTCCTCCATTAGTAACCAGAAAAAATATGATAGAGGAGGATAAAAACCTATGCCTTCTGATTCTAGGTACTGTTTTTGAAGTACTCAGTGCTATTTCTAAAGATAAAAATTTATTTCTTTGTTGAATCAAATACATCTAAATGAAATGACTTGTTTCCCACACTCTTTGGAAATGTTTCTGCATATTCTTTTGGTATTACAACTGCTTTAATATGTGTCTTCATTTGAATTTCTTTTTCTCTTTTTAAATGAAACTACTGAACCATCCGTATATCCTCATATTTATCGTATATCCTTGTGTGTGTGTTAGTCGCTCAGTCGTGTCCTATGCTTTGTCCGACCCCATAGACTGTAGCTTGCCAGGTAACTCTCTTCATAGAATTCTCCAGGCAAGAAGACTGGGGTGAGTTGCCATTTCCTACCTTGCTAATAATAGAGTCTGAAAGTGAAAGTCACTCAGTTGTGTCCAACCCTTTGTGACCCCATGGACTCTACAGTTTATGGAATTCTCCAGGCCAGAACACTGGAGTGGGCAGCTGTTTCCTTCTCCACGAGATCTTCCCAACCCAGGGATCGAACCCAGGTCTCCTGCCTTGCGGGCACATTCTTTATCAGCTGAGCCACCAGGAAAGCCAGGAGAGTCTGGCTTCATTTAAAATTATTTGTCAATTGGTAGCTTTCTATCAGGCTGGCTTATTAAACTGATTTCTAAGCGAACTCTCAAAAACATGTATATCGAGTGTGATTACGTTCAAGTCTGTGTGTTAAATTCTGTGGGTCAGCCCCAAAAATAAATGTAAAAAATGTGTATCTGACCTTGCCTCAATTTATCTAGAAAGTAGAGAAAGACAGTGTAAACTATAGACAGATCTGAAAAGGCATGAATAAGATACAGAAACATGGACCCAGGAAATTAATATAGAAGATAAACTAAGATTTTTCAAAGAGCCCCTTTCAGCCCTAGACTTATGACTTGTCAGGTGAGTCTCAGCAAAAAATGAAGGGCGCATTCGAAGGTTTAAATAAAAATCATTACAATGAAGGGAACCAACCAAGGCCATGACGCACTAGCAACAGGGAAACCGTCTCTCGCACCTCCCCACCTTATACACACCAGGACTGAAGACGTAAGGAGAACATGTATTTCTTGAGGAAACTTCAGGGAGATAACATAGCAGCCAGCCTCTGACACACAGAGCAAGATCTCAAGGGACAGAGAAAGAGTCTGGGCACAGATGCAAATGGATAGTCAGCAGACGTTCTGTGACTTCATTTGGCAGAGTATGTGGCCACTTAGAGTAAATCAGCTAGTGATCACCTCAAGGGGGAATATATATAGTCATTTTTGCAAACCCAGGGTCTACCACAAAACTTGGCAAATGAGAAGCATCATGAATCTACCTATATAGATGACCAGCCCTGGCAGGAAGCACTGTTAATGCCAAGTATAATGACTGGAAGGCAGAATAGATGTCGTCTAAAATTTTCTACATTCATGATAGGATATTAGGCTTGTGGCATACAAAATGGGAATGCCAAGGAAGGAGATTTACTGCACCTGTGAGGATTACTGATGGTCCTCGTTGGTATACCAGGAAAGGTGTCTGAATGCATGGCTGAATGAATAGCTGTGCTATAAACTCCTGCAGGTGTTAGGAAAATCTCCGGTCCAATCTGAGCTGGCTCATTTGATCTGCTTAACAAACGCTCTGCATTTTCTTATGAGAACTATTTTCAGAGCACAGAGAGGCATTATGCAGGCACAGTTCTTAGAGACTCAGACTTTGAGGATCTTCATGAAATAAAATGAAACAGGCAGGAGCCCCATGAAAGGTGTAAGCTCTCATCACGCAATGCCTTCACCGCAGAAATAATTTAGCTCTATTTCCAGGCAGCATCTCCTTCCAGCTGATCAGTGAAGCAATATGTGCTCTGTAGGTTTATAGGGAGAGAATGTTAATATAAGGTATCTTACATAGAATTGGAGTGGAAAATGGCATGTGAAGGGGAGTTTACAGGGAAATGAGTTAGAAAATTGGTCAAATGTTTGAAAGGAAGAAAGAAGGCAGCACTTTCACTTACTTCACCGAATCAAAACCAAACACCAAAGTCCTTAGAGGGACTCAGCCTTGACCCCTTAGCCCACCGTGTTGCAGAGAAGGGTGAAAGAATGGAAGCGTTTAAAGGTGGCAGCTCCCTTTCCGTCAGTGGAGGGAGTTCATCATGATGAGTCCAGGAAAACCAGAGCGGAGAGTGCAGCAGAACCCCTACCCTCAGTCATTTACTGGGGGCTCCTCAGTCTGTGAAAGAACACCCGAGGAGCCCTCTCACTCCCTTCCTGTGACCAGGCCATTCGTTCAGTGAGCAAACATGAGCTGAAACTGGCCAGATGCTGAGCGCCCTGTGAAGTGGGGAGAGTGAAACTGAACACCCAGCTCCTACTCAGAAGGACTTCTAGTCTGTGAAGGAGAGACATTCAGTTCAGTTCAGTCCCTCAGTCGTGTCCGACTCTGCCACCCCATGGACCACAGCACGCCAGACCTCCCTGTCCATCACCAACTCCCAGAGCTTGCTCACACTCATGTCCATCACACCAGTGAGGCCATCCAACCATCTCATCCTCTGTCATCCCCTTCTCCTCCTGCCTTCAATCTTTCCCAGCATCAGGGTCTTTTCCAATAAGTCAGTTTGCATCAGGTGGCCAAAGTATTGGAGTTTCAGCTTCAATATCAGTCCTTCCAATGAATATCCAGGACTGATTTTCTTTAGGATTGACTGGTTGGATCTCCTCGAAGGCCAAGGGACTTTCAAGAGTCTCCTCCAACACCACAGCTCAAAAGTATCAATTCTTCGGTGCTCAACTTTCTTTATGGTCCAACTCTCACATCCATACATGACTACTGGAAAAACCATAGCTTGACTAGACAGACCTTTGTCAGCAAAGTAATGTCTCAGATTTTTAATATGCTGTCTAGTTTGGTAATAACTTTTCTTCCAAGGAGCAAGTGTCTTTTAATTTCTTGGCTGCAGTCACCATCTGCAGTGATTTTGGAGCCCAAGAAGATAAAGTCTGTCATTATTTCCATTGTTTCCCCATCTGTTTGCCATGAAGTGATGGGACTGGATGCCATGATCTTAGCTTTTTGAACACTGAGTTTTAACCCAGTTTTTTCACTCTCCTCTTTCACTTTCATCAAGAGGTTCTTTAGTTCCTCTTTGCTTTCTGCCATGAGGGTGGTGTCATCTGCATATCTGAGGTTATTGATATGTCTCCCAGCACTCTTGAATCTGGTTTGTGCTTCATTCAGCTCAGCATTTTGCATGATGTACTCTGCATATAAGCTAAATAAGCAAGGTGACAATACTCAGCCTTTTCCAATTTGGAACCAGTCCATTGTTCCATGTCTGGTTCTAACTGTTGCTTCTTGACCTGCACACAGATTTCTCAGGAGGTAGATTAGGTGGTCTGGTATTCCCATCTCTTTAAGAATTTTCCACAGGACTTCTAGTCTGAATGAGAGAGATTAGTGGAACATTAATTAAATGCAGTTTACATGTTGTGATAACATCTTCAGGGTGAAAGAGAAACAGAGGGGCCTTACTCAGCTTCTAGAAGCCTGCATATTCTCAGAAGAGGTGGGCCTCAAGGAGAGATGGCGAATGCACCTAGTAGAGAAATTAGCAGGAGCGAAAACAAGGAGAGACAAAGGGGCGCGGTGTGTCTGCGCAACAGAAACAGGTGTGTAAGGCTGCGTTGAGGGGCGTGGCTATGGGTGGAGCCTGACTGTGATGGGGGGCGTCGCTATGGTGGGTGGGCAAGGCCACAGAGAAAAGCCTTCTGCTTGGATGAAAGAGTATGAGAATACCAGTAGATTGTGTGTGTGTGTGTGTGTGTGTGTGTATGCACGCGCTCAGTCATGTCTGACTCTTTTGTGACCCCATGGACTGTAGCCCACCAGGCTCCTCTCTCCATGGAATTCTCTAGGCAAGAACACTGGAGTGGATTGCCACTTCCTATTCCAGATCTTCCAGAGCCAAGGTTCCAGCCCACATCTCTGCGTCTCTTGCATTGGCCAGCAGATTCTTTACCAGGAGCACCACCTGGGATGTGAACCATGCAACAGAATATATGAAATAGATACGTGTCTAGCTAAAGAGGTGAAACCACCTGGGGTGAGACTAAGAAATCTTATGGTAGAGGACTCTCCAGCCACAGTTTAACAGATGAAATAGAGAAGAATAAGAGGGAAGGAAAGAAATTGGAAAGCTACTGAATAACCAGAAAAGGAATGTAACAGCCTAAACTGAAACAGTAGCAGTGGGAAAGGAGGGTAGATGATGGATCTTCTGAAAGATGTGACTTTAGGGAGCAGTCGTTTAAGGTCGCTCCGCAGCCACAGCTGCTGCTGGGTCACGTCGCAAGAGTACCATTTCTGGAATCTTTAGCTCCATTAAGCTACCTCCTGCATAAACCATTAATACTCAAACTCTCTCCCGTTACATCTTTGGTGTGGCTTCATCAAGACCACCCCGCTCCTCTGCTGTTTCTTCAAACCCCTCTCTTCTGCAGTTCACCGAATTCTGCCTCCATTGGTTTGCACCCATGGGTCTCTCTTTAGTACCTTCCAGCTGAGGCCTCGTAACATCCCAGTGGACTCACCTGCCTTCTCTATTCAAACATCAAATGTAATGCTCTCTGTTGTAGAGAATGGTCATGATACCTGTCTCCTGACTTCTGAGGTTTGCCCATGAAAATATCTCCTGGGCACCTCACCTCCAATGCCCTGTATCCTGAAATTAACTCAGTCCTTCCATCAAACACCCATGCCAAGCCTGGCTATCACCTTGGTGAATAGCCAGCTGCCCACTGCCAGGAGGCCAGGAATCAAGGTCACTTCTTCCTTTTCCCTTATCTCCTGTACTTGCTTGGTGACCAAGTCCTGTTGAAGAGTGGAGATTAAAGGAATGGGTGCTGTACTTTTTCTTTAATCTTTCTGTGAAAGTAGAATTCAAGATCAACTTCTAGGAGAAGAGAAACAGGATTAATGTAATTGGGCAGTTCATTTAAATTCAAAAGATCATTCTCTAGCTATAAAACAAGAGGATGGAAGTGAAATAATCTCTACCATTCCCTTCAGGTTAGATATGTTACGATTAATGATCCCTGAGTGCAATCACTTCAAACATACATTTTCAGGTACATTTCCCAAAACTGCATCTCTTCAGAATTTGACACCACAGATACCTCATTACTGAATGCTCTCCACACTTAAAATTCAATCCTACTCTCCATCATAAAGAAATTATGTTTGGATAAAAGTTTCCAAGTCCATAAATATAAGTTAAAAAATACAGAAGAGCACAAATATAAATCTAAATATCCCAAAATAAAAAGTACTTATCCATTTGAATAAAGAGAACAAAACAAAAGTAAACTAACTGGAATTAAAACAAATGTACAAGAATCCATGTATTTGCATAAAATAAAATACAGTAACACAAAATATCAATAACCTCAGATGTGCAGATGACACCACCCTTATGGCAGAAAGTGAAGAGGAACTAAAAAGCCTCTTGATGAAAGTGAAAGAGAAGAGTGAAAAAGTTGGCTTAAAGCTCAACATTCAGAAAACAAAGATCATGGCATCTGGTCCCATCACTTCATGGGAAATAGATGGGGAAACAGGGGAAACTGTGTCAGACTTTATTTTGGGGGGCTCCAAAATCACTGCAGATGGTGACTGCAGCCATGAAATTAAAAGATGCTTACTCCTTGGAAGAAAAGTTATGACCAACCTAGATAGCATATTGAAAAGCAGAGACATTATTTTGTCAACAAAGGTCCATCTAGTCAAGGCTATGGTTTTTCCAGTGGTCATGTATGGATGTGAGAGTTGGACTGTGAAGAAAGCTGAATGCCAAAGAATGGATGCTTTTGAACTGTGGTGTTGGAGAAGACTCTTGAGAGTCCCTTGGACTGCAAGGAGATCCAACCAGTCCATTCTGAAGGAGATAGGCCCTGGGTGTTCTTTGGAAGGAATGACACTAAAGCTGAAACTCCAGTACTTTGGCCACCTCATGCAAAGAGTTGACTCATTGGAAAAGACTCTGATGCAGGGGAAGGGTGGCAGGTTGGGGGCAGGAAGAAAAGGGGATGACAGAGGATGAGATGGCTGGATGGCATCACTGACTTGATGGACGTGAGTTTGTGAACTCTGGGAGTTGGTGATGGACAGGGAGGCCTGGCATGCTGTGATTCATGGGGTTGCAAAGAGTCGGACACAACTGAGCGACTGAACTGAACTGAACACAAAATATTCCAAAAGTTATTTTTTAACTTAAATAGAATGAAGCAGATAAACTCTTGCACAATGAGTTTTCAATGACGAAATTGTTCTGAGATATGATTCTACACTGAAGGATTTAAAGGTTAATCAGAAATCCTTGTTATAACCTATTCAGTGATTTCTTGGATTTCAATTATTTGTTCCTTAAATAATTTCCTTTTTTGACAAGGATATTCAAATGCACATGCTTTGTATATTGTTTTAAAATCCATGTCTTCAAAATACAATTAGCTTTAGATATATATACAGGTATATACGTAATGAAAAAGAATCTGATGAAAATCAAGCTCCCCAATGCATTCTTATTTCTCCTTACCATGTCTTACATGTATTTTCCCCTAATTTCCAGGTTGGCTGCAAAACATTAGAAACTGGAAGTTCAGTATATATTGTTTCTGTCATCAGAGAGAAAATGGTAACTCTTTATTCTAATCTTAGCTAACTAATAAAAAGTAGTATATGATAAGTTTTGAATATGAAGAACCTCATTTATTTCAAAAGAGTTTCTATACAGCCCTGCATAATTTTCCAACTCCTTTTATTCATATATTGAAACTCTAACTGCCAACATGCTGGTGTGAGGGGTGAGTTTGTTAGGATAGGATGAGGTCACCAGGGTGGAGCCCAGATGAGTAGGATTAGTGCCCTTCAAGCATCTCTGGGGAGCAGGCTCTTGTGCTCTCTCTCCCTTTCTCTCTCTTCTTTTTTCTGCAATGTGAGCAAGAAGGAGGCCTTCTACCACCAGAACTCAACCAAGCTGGTGCCCTGATCTCTGACTTCACAGCCTCCAGAACTGTGAGAAAATGAATGTGTTTTATTGAAGCCACCCAGGCTATGGTATTCTGTTATAGCAGCTATACAGATTAAGGCAGCTTCCTAAAACCCCAGTATGCATTCCTCTTCCCTAAAATTCTGCATCTTGGGGCTGTCGATGGCTTTCTCTCCTCTCTGCCTCCAGTCTTGCTGTCTCAACCTTTTCATCCTCATGCCGACCCTTCTCCCCATCTCTCTTCCCCTCCTGACTCACTCCTCCTCGCATGCAATGGCTTAGACCCAGGCGAGAGGAAGGAGCATGGCTTACATGTAGTACTGAGACAGAGCAGGACCCTGTGGTCCTTCCCCCCATGCCTTTTGCCTGCCATTTCTCTGTGGAAAACTTTAGTCAAAGAACAACTTTAATCAGAGAAGTGAGAGCATGCAGATGCAAAGAAAATAGTCAGAGGAGACCAAATAATAATAATGTAGTCATTAGGCAAAGTCAAAGACCTTTTGTTCCCCTGCAAGAGCTATAGATAATATTCTGAGCTGTATCCTGTGAGCTGTCCTGTAGATATTGAAACAGGTAGAGAAGTTAACCATACCATGACCAGACTGATTCCACAAGATAAACTGCTACAATTCTGAGAACTGTCCTCAAAGAAATAGGAACAAACAAACCCAGGAATGGGTGATTAACTGTACCTAAAACAACCAAGATAACCAGACCACCAGTGACCAATTTGAAGATGATTGAAGATGACGTGAGTTTGAGTAGGCTCCGGGAGGTGGTGATGGACAGGGAAGCCTGGCGTGCTGCAGGCCGTGGGGTCGCAAGGAGTAGGACATGACTGAGCGACTGAACAGTCAGAGACAACTGTGCTGGTTTTCTGCACGTGGCCCCCTCCTTCTGTCTGTAACAGCTTTTGCCGCACTGGTTGCCCGGCGTTGGTGGAGTCGGCCTTCAGACAGATGTCCATCCTCTCCCAGTTCCCAGCATCTGAAAACAAAGCAAACTTTCCTTTCCACCAACCTAGCCTATTTCTTGGCTTTTGAGTAGTGAGCAGCCAGACCCCGCACCTTTCAGTAACAGTATTGTACCTTCATATGCCTTCAGGTACCTTCATGTATGTGAAAACTTATGGATCCAGGCATTTAAATTACAAGCTCAAACTGCCTCAAGCAAAGAGGGGTTATTTTTTTGTTTTTGTTTTTGTTTTTTTTTTTTTAAGGAAAAGTCCTCTATTAGTGCATGGGAAAATGAAGTGATGGGAAGAGATGGGAGCTTCTGGACTCGTGGGTACATATTCTGTTATGAGTCCTTCAATGTCAAAGGACATCATTCCATCATTTCATAGCCTAACAGGACACCACTACCGAAGGGCAAAGCATATTTGTGGTGGTGCTGGTGGTGGTTTAGTAGCTAAGTTGCAACTCTTGCGACCCCATGGACAGTGTAGCCCACCAGGCTCCTCTATCCAGGGGATTTTCCAGGCAAGAATATTGGAGTGGGTTGCCGTTTCCTTCTCCAGGGGATCTTCCCAACCCAGGAATTGAACCTGGGTCTCCTTCACTGCAGGCAGATTCTTTACAGACTGAGCTATGAAGGAAGCCCTCATACTTGTGGGAAAGAGCTCAAATAAATATGCATAACAGCTATCATCAGATGCAATGGAAATAATAATGCTTATTGTTTTTCTTTAATTTCCTCATAAATTTTTATTAACATTGGACCTCTCAGATTTCACGCATCTTTATTTCCCCATAACATTGTTTCCTTTTCTTCTCTTATTTACTTATTTATTTTTTCTGTTTCCCCACTTTCACTTTTCTTGTCTTTATACCAATTTTCCCTAAGAGAACTCTTGAGAAATATTCTTTGCTGCTTCAAAATCTGTCTAATTCAATAGTTGTCTGAATTATTCAAGTATGTACAGTTACTTGAGAAAATATGCATTCTTGGTGTTGAAAGAGTACACGAAGAGTCTGATGATTTCAAAGATGTTTTGATCTCCCTGTTGATTTTCTTCAATCTCTCCTGTTTCTCCTAATTCCCCTCCTTTTATACTGGACTATTTTTATGTTCAGCTCCTATACAAAAACCCATGAAAGAAGCCTGTAGAACAATATCTTTTTGATCCTCATGTGATCACACTATCAACCAAGGCTTTTTCTCTGTTGATGAGGGAACAATGGGATGTGTCTAATAGTCCCTGGAGGATGTTCCTATCTTCCTTTCTCATTTCCTCTAAGCATTTTTGGTAACCTTGGAGATGCAACACTTATGAGTAATTGCCAAATGCCAGATCTCTATTAGAAGTAATATTTCATGAAAATATAACCTCCTATGAGACACTCAACAAGAGAATAAACACAAATTGAAAATCAAGGTTAATAGTTTAAGTTGCTGTGACATACTCATTCTCAGAGAATGATTAAAATCCTGAGGTAAATAAACTGTTTGTATAAGAAACAGCAGTCCTTAACCCATGGCATGTAGGATGCAAGCTTAAAAGCTCTGCAAAAATCCTCGTGTCCGCTGGTTTACTGCTGTCAGAATAAGTAAATAGGATAGAGATTGATCACTTAATCACAGAACTACAATAAATAAGAAAGCATTTTATTCAATGGTGAATAGTCTGTGGGAAGAAAGCCAATCAGATGAATGTATAAATTCCCTAGTAGGGAGATACTGAAAATAACCACAGATCAATTACTGGTGCTCACATTTAACAAAATCTCTTTGAAAAAAAAGTCCCAATATACACTTCTGAATATGCAAGTACAAATACAAAGGTGAATCAATTTCAGTTTCTACTAGGAAGTTAGACCCCCAAAATGTATCTTTTCTCTCCTTTCTTTTCAGCTGTCTCTTCCCAACTGTCACTTCTTCTCAGTCTATAAACATATTCAAGTCTCACTTATCCTAAAATAAAAAAGTCTTCCTTTATCTCTTATTCTTTCATTTACTCATTCAGGCACTAGTTATTGAACACCCTTTGTTCCAGCCACCTTAACAGTATTTTTGTTGATGTTATTGTTGTTCAGTTACTGAGTGCAACCCCATGGGCTGCGATACACCAGGCTTCCCTTCACTATCTCCTGGAGTTTGCTCAGGTTCATGTCCATTGAGTCAGTGATGCTATCCAACCATCTTATCCTCTGTCACCCCCTTCTCCTTTTGCCTTCAATCTTTCCCAGCATCAGGGCCTTTCCCACTGAGTGGGCTCTTCACATCAGGTGGCCAAAGTATTGGAGCTTCAGCTTCAGCATCAGTCTTTCCAATGAATATTCAGGGTTTATTTCCTTTAAGATGGGCTGGTTTGATCCCCTTGTAGTCCAAGGGACTCTTCAACCAATCAAAGTGTCTGATTCATTGGTTTTTAATTTATTCACAGAGCTATGCAACCATCACCATGGCTGACTATACACATCACAGTAACTGGGTGTTTGCAAAGAACAAATTAAATAAGTACATGAGTGGAGATGGAAAATCCAGTCACAAGGCCTGACAAGAGGAAGATGATTATAGCGTGGACTTGTCTCAGACTTCTCTGGTGGCTCAGATGGTAAAGCATCTGCCTACAATGTAGGAGACCCGGGTTCAATCCCTGGGTCGGGAAGATCTCCTGGAGAAGGAAATGGAAATCCACTCCAGTATTCTTGCTTGGAAAATCCCATGGATGGAGGAGCCTTGTGGGCTGCAGTCCATAGGGTCACAAAGAGTCATACATGACTGAGCAACTTCACTTTTCACTTGTCTCAGAGACTGGAGAGACAGGACCTGGATTTGAGAGAATTAGGAGATGGAAATTAATAGTTTGATGCCAAAACTACGGGCTTCCCTGAAATATTAATGTTGCTCCAGAATTAATCTCCTCTTCCTTCTTAGTATCTTCCTCTTGTGCTTTAAGGTTGTTCTACTATAATGGTTCTCTCCCACTTTGCTGATAATCATTCTTCATGGATTCTTCACCAGGTGGATTCTGCCTTTAATCCATTGCTTTTCTCACTTGTGTAAACTTCTGGCCAATCTAACCCTCAATCATCCAGACGCCAAGGACTACTAAGCGTACATCTCCATGTACATCTTGCAGTATAGGGAGCTTTCTTGAGTAGAATCAAAAAGAAGTTTGAGGGCTGGGGGTTTTCTCTTTCTCTCCAGAGGGTGTCATCTCACATGTCAGCTACCATTTTGGAAGTCAGTTCCTAGATCTACTCTTGGTAACAAATGATGCATTCATGGACCCAAAAGAAAGCTAGCTAACTCAGAGGGGGTAGTTAATTGAGAGATAATTACAGAGTTACAAAAGGTTTAAAGGAACCAAAAAGGAAGAACACAGCATTCAGGGATTAGGAATAGTAGGAAGTCACTATTTCTGCAAAATCCGAAGAGATTGACGGCCATGATCCAAAAGGAGCTGTGCCCAGGAAGTAAGAAGGACAAATTCTCTGACCTCATTCTCTTTCCTCCTCCTCAAAGTCTTCTGCTACTTCCCACTGACCAAACTCAACTAGAAGCCAGAGGGTGTGGAGTCTGGGTGATGTAAACCCTTGAGGGCATCATCTCAGATCACAAAGCAGGTGAGAAGAGGGAACAAACACAGAACAACAGGATTTCAGCTACTCCCAAACCTCTGAAGTCAGTGATTGCCTATGAACTATGCTATAGCAGAGAACGCTGTCTCCTTCTTTGAGGTAAGTCACTGAATATTCTCATTCCTCAATGATGGCAGTAAACAGAGAACAAGTAAGCCATTTATCCTCAGTCTTGAGTGTCTATAGTCCATAGAGTCACAAAAGAGTAGGACACAATTAGCAACTAAGCGACAGCAATGTGGAGCTCCTCAGATGGTAGTTATCACTCTAACTTTTAGATAAGACAAAGGGATAACAGAATTGAAGGGTTTGGGTTGTTGTTCAATTTTAACTCCTTCACTTCCCATTCATTCTGGAGGATAAACAGGAATTTTACAATAAATACAAGTAAATTAATACCTGAGCCAAAGTGCCCCTCAGGATGACATTATTTTTTATGAGTTCTTTGCAACAGAAGAACTTATTATGGTGATTCCCTAAGTTATCAAGATAGACAAGGTTAAAACGCTTGAAACTGGTCATTTCTCCACATGCATTGGAACTCAGAGAATTAAAATACATTTCAGATAAAGTATGTGTGCTCTCTACTGGGCTGTGTGCTGTGTTGAGTCACCTCAGTCGTGTCTGACTCTGTGTAACCCCATGGACCGTAGACCACCAGGCTCCTCTGTCCATGGGATTGCCCAGGCAAGAATACTGGAGTGGGTTGCCATTTCCTTCTCCAGGGGATCTTCCCAACCTAGTGATCAAACTGCGTATCTTACATTGTCTGCATTTGTAGCTGGGTTCTTTACCACTAGTGCCACCTGGGAAACCCTATAAATACGATGAAATTTCTCAATTATGTCTTCAGGTGTGTCCTGGACAGGGGAGCCTCTTCTCACTCTCTCCTTCGTTCACCCCCAAGCCCTTTCCCATCCATAAACCATTATGAAATCATCCCAAGAGAGAAATAAGACTGAAACATCAAACCCCCTTTTGATCAAGAGAATACTTTTGCAGCAAGACACACTACATGTTTTATTGCCTGAAGGAAGGAAAGGAAAGCAAAGACTAGGCAGAAGGACTTAAAATGCTCCCAGTCTAGTTAAAGGAATATTCGATTGCAATTTCTTCTTTCACTGTGCTCAAAGCAGATGGCGAGGTGAACTGTTCAGAATGCCTAAGAGCTGCAGATAACCAAGACACAGTCACTCGAGTTTTGGCTGACAACAGAAGTGTTTAATAGGAGGGCTGGCACCAGGCAAAAATCAAGATGCCAAATTTTGGGTTTGATTTCTTGACTGTTTTCAGAATCCCATCTTTTTCAGCACTGACCCTCCACACATTTGTAACTCTTTCACTTATACAGATATCCAGATCTCTCTATTGCCTTGGATCTTTACAATATTCCCAACCTTAAACTCATCCATAATTGATGAGCACCTAATTCATCTTGGGAGCCAGGACTCCTGAAGCCCCTGATTTATAGGATGACAAAGTAGGAAAGGCAGCCAAGAATCAATAAAAATGCAAAGTGAAAGAAGTGTGAAAGCTATGTACAGAGAGTGTTATAAACATACAGGAGAGGAGAAAACCAGGGAACAGCTACACAATAGGTGATGCATGAATATGGTCTTGAAAAGTAAATAATAACCATGGCTCCACCATTTTTTGAGTAACAAGATACTATTGAATTTGTTTAGTATACATGATTGTTTGTTCATCACAGCAACCCTATGGGATAGATATTGGTACATTTATTTTATAGGTGAGGAAATGGAGGGTCAGAATTCTTCAAGCATCCTGCCCAAAGTCAGAAAACTGCAATTTAATTTGAAGGGCCATGCTAATGGAAGGATGTGTTTTAAACAAACAAACAAACAAAAGGGAGTGTGATTGTAATAGGGTCTGAAAGAACTTTGTATGCTCCCTAGACCTAGAAGTTAATTATGAATAAGAAGAAATAAACCTGGAATTAGAACTCAGCTGAATTTTCAGTAGAGTCTAAATCTTAGAACCATTAGTCCCAGGAAGTGTGATCTTGTCAAGAATGTAGACAAGGAAAGTACTTTTCCTTGGTCATCCTTAAACCATGACTTTAGGGCCCCCCCAGGTTTCTCATTCAAGGGAAGATATTCATTGAGCTCATAATTGTACATCTCAGGCACTCTACATGTGGTCAGTCACAAAGTCATGTCCAACTCTTTGTGATCCCATGAACTGTAGCCCCACCAGGCTCCTCTGTCTATGGGATTCTCCAGGGAACACTGAAGTGGGTAGACATCCCCTTCTCCAGGGGATCTTCCAGACCTAGGGGTCAAACCTGCATCTCCTGCAAGTCTCCTGCATTGCAGGCAGATTCTTTACCTCTGAGCCACCAGGAAAGCTCACTCTACTAGATACGGAATACAAAAGTGACGCCAAGTTGAAGAAACCAGAGAGACATTACACTAACTTGGACACAACAGTATTCATTTGTTAGCTGCCTGTATCTGCTCTCCTCCCTAATGTACATTTAGCCTTTGGCTCCCTGAAGACAGGCCTCGCCAGTTTTGTCTAGTCATAAAAGTGACTCTGGTGGGGATAAAGATCAGACAAGGACAACAGTGATGATTTTATTATAATGAGTTGTGATGGGGGTTAAAGGCAGCTGAGGCCAACTGGAGTCCTTCAGTCACATCTGAGACACACTCTGTTCCCTGTTGCTCCCTGTACCGTCTTCCTAGGGGCTGCTGTACAAAATGCCAAAACAAGGTGGCTCAGAACAACGGAAGTTATTTGTCTCACAGTTTTCAAGGCAAGAAGTCCAGAACAGAGTGCACAGGACCACGTTCCTTCTGAAGGCTCCCTCACCTCCCTGGCCTCTTCCTGTTTCTGGTGGTTTCCAGCAATCCTGGCTCTTCCTTGACCTGTAGAGTCCTCATTTCTGTCTCTGCCTCCGTTGCCATGTGGCCTTTTTCCCGGTCACTGCCTCCATAAACCTGTCTTCTTATAAAGACATCAGTCGTGTTGGATTAGGGGCCCGCCTTAATCTGCTAATATGAGCTCATCTTAACTAATTACATCTGTGATAACTCTACTTCTAAATAAGGGCACATTCTGAGTACTAGGGTTTAGGACTTCAAATGTCAGCATCCACCAGCTACTTGGTAAATGTTTGTTAACTGACTAAATGTGATGAGGTATAATCATGTTTCCTTGAGAAAGTTTCTCTTTTTTTAAGATGTTCTCTTTCCACCTTGTATTTTCCTAATTGTAATTCAATTACTCCTATCTCATATTGGGCACTGGAATTACAGCAATGAATATTGTCTTAAGGCACAGAAAAATTACTATAAATGATTAGGTGTAAATGATTTGGAAGCATTTTCTTCAGCCACTTTGAATGGGTTGTACATTTTTTAGAGAATTTCAAAGTCTATTTTCTGTATGTAAAATGTACATTGTGAGGGTGCATTTTCAGTTGCTTCAGTTGTGTCCTACTCTTTGCAACCCCATGGACTGTAGCCTGCCAGGCTCCTCTGTCCATGGGATTTCCCCAGCAAGTATATGGGAGTCGGTTGCCATGATCTCTTCCAGGGGATCTTTGCAACCCAGGGATTGAACCCAAGTCCCCTGTGTCTCCTGCATTGCGGGCAGATTTGTTACCCACTGAGCCACCTGGGAAACACAAAATGTGCACTACACAACAAAACAGGAAAAATTAAATAATGGAGAAAGAATATGAAATTTAAAAACCTTATAAGTATTCTTATGAAAGTAGAATTATTAATGATTTGTTTTTAGACTTTTTATACATGTGTGTATGTGAATATGTGTATTTTTTCCCAAAGAGAATCAATCTCCATTATTTCTCTTTTATGGTTATAGTTGGCAAACAAACAAAAAGTAAACAAACAAAAAATTCCATGCTTTGGGTGGAACTTTTACTTGTAACTTCTTTATGAAGTAATGCTTCTTTTCATTCTATGCCCTACAGTCAAATACAATGTATGAATTATATACGTTGGTAAAGACAATAAGCGGGTGTCCCTGGTGGCACAGCCATAAAGAATCTGCCTGCCAAGAAGGAGAGGCAGAATCCACCCCTGGGTTGGGAAGATCCCCTGGAAAAGGAAATGGCAACCCACTCCAGGATTCTTGCCGGGGAAATCCCAGGGACAGAGGAGCCTGGCAGGGGGGCTCCATGGGGTCACAAAGAGACACAACTCACACACACACACACACACACACACACACAATAATGACAATAACCACAAATCAGAGGTACAAAGGGCAATATTTCTGATACTGAATATAGGACCCCTTACAAACATGTTAAATCAAACAAGAGTTTTACAGGATTAGCAAATTAAGTGATAACATTTTCAACCTCAGGAACTTGTTATCTCAGGATTCTAATTAAAATGAACTCGGCAGTTCGATAAAGGGACAAGGTACAATAAAACCATGGCTGGAGTTACATGTGAAAAAATTTTTATAAAGGGTGATACTAAGACACCTTTTGTAGCGCTGAAAAAGTAATTTAAAATAATATTCTGTGCATGCAAAGTGGCTTCTTGAACTGAACAGCACTAGTGCCCAAATGCTTTAGATCAACTCCCAAAGTTGCTGTACTCCACTCTTAAGATAATTAAAATAGAAGAATATTTTTTTAAAAAAGATGGAAGAGTCCATCTCCATGTTCAAAATGCCTGACTCTGATTGTAACTCTGAAACTAATATATTAAATGTAATAAAGTAAGTGATCAGAAAGTGTGGCAAAAGCAAATAAAGGTGAGAAGGTTAATTCCGGGTCAATACTCTAGAAAATGAAAAGCAACACAAAAGGCCATGAGGCTGAGGAAATTCTTAAGAAGCTGCTGATCAAAGCATTGTGACTAAGAGAGTGACTTCAACTAAAGAACTCCATTGCTTGTAGGAATGATTACTTTATTATTTAATGGACAGTGATGGATCATTGAAAAAGCAAGAGAGTTCCAGAAAAATATCTATTTCTGCTTTATTGACTATGCCAGTGACAAACCACTTCAGTATTCTTGCCTTGAGAACCCCAAGAACAGTATGAAAGGCAAAATGATAGGATACTGAAAGAGGAACTCCCCAGATCAGTAGGTGCCCAATATGCTACTGGAGATCAATGGAGAAATAACTCCAGAAAGAATGAAGGGATGGAGCCAAAGCAAAAACAATACCCAGCTAAGGATGTGACTGGTGATTGAAGCAAGGTGCAATGTTGTAAAGAGCAATATTGCATAGGAACCTGGAATATCAGGTCCATGTATCAAGGCAAATTGGAAGTGGTCAAACAAGAGATGGCAAGAGTGAACGTCGACATTCTAGGAATCAGCGAACTAAAATGGACTGGAATGGGTGAATTTAACTCAGATGACCATTGTATCTACTACAGTGGGCAGGAATCCCTCAGAAAAATGGAGTAGCCATCATGATCAACAAAAGAGTCTGAAATGCAGTACTTCGATGCAATCTCAAAAATGACAAATGATCTCTGTTCATTTCCAAGGCAAACCATTCAATATCACAGTAATCCAAGTCTATGCCCCAACCAGTAATGCTCAAGAAGCTGAAGTTGAATGGTTCTATGAAGACCTACAAGGCCTTTTAGAACTAACACCCAAAAAAGATGTCCTTTTCATTATAGGGGACTGGAATGCAAAAGTAGGAAGTCAAGAAACACCTGGAGTAACAGGCAAATTTGGCCTTGGAATGCGGAATGAAGCAGGGCAAAGACTAATAGAGTTTTGCCAAGAAAATGCACTGGTCATGTCAAACACCCTCTTCCAACAACACAAGAGAAGACTCTACACATGGACATCACCAGATGGTCAACACCGAAATCAGACTGATTAGATTCTTTGCAGCCAAAGATGGAGAAGCTCTATACAGTCAACAAAAACAAGACCAGGAGCTGACTGTGGCTCGGATCATGAACTCCTTATTACCAAATTCAGACTCAAATTGAAGCAAGTAGGGAAAACCGCTAGACCATTCAGGTATGACCTAAATCAAATCCCTTATGATTATACAGTGGAAGTGAGAAACAGATTTAAGGGGCTAGATCTGATAGCTAGAGTGCCTGATGAACTGTGGACTGAGGTTCGTGACATTGTACAGGAGCCAGGGATCAAGACAATCCCCATGGAAAAAAAATGCAAAAAAGCAAAATGGCTGTCTGGGAGACCTTACAAATAGCTGTGAAAAGAAGAGAAGCAAAAAGCAAAGGAGAAAAGGAAAGATATAAGCATCTGAATGCAGAGTTCCAAAGAATAGCAAGAAGAGATAAGAAAGCCTTCTTCAGCGATCAATGCAAAGAAATAGAGGAAAACAAGAGAATGGGAAAGACTAGAGATTTTTTCAAGAAAACTAGAGATACCAAGGGAACATTTCATGCAAAGTTGGGCTCAATAAAGGACAGAAATGGTAGGGACCTAACAGAAGCAGAAGATATTAAGAAGAGGTGGCAAGAATACACAGAAGACCTGTACAAAAAAGATCTTCATGACCCAGATAATCACGATGGTGTGATCATTTACCTAGAGCCAGACATCCTGGAATGTGAAGTCAAGTGGGCCTTAGAAAGCATCACTACGAACAAAGCTAGTGGAGGTGATGGAATTCCAGTTGAGCTGTTTCACATCCTGGAAGATGATGCTGTGAAAGTGCTGCACTCAATATGCCAGCAAATTTGAAAAACTCAGCAGTGGCCACAGGACTGGAAACAGTCAGTTTTCATTCCAATCCCAAAGAAAGGCAATGCCAAAGAATGCTCAAACTACCAAAAATTGCACTCATCTCACATGCTAGTAAAGTAATGCTCAAAATTCTCCAAGCCAGGCTTCAGCAATACGTGAGCCTTGAACTTCCAGATGTTCAAGCTGGTTTTAGAAAAGGCAGAGGAACCAGCGATCAAATTGCCAACATCCGCTGGATCATGGAAAAAGCAAGAGAGTTCCAGAAAAGCATCTATTTCTGCTTTATTGACTATGCCAAAGCCTTTGACTGTGTGGATCACAATCAACTGTGGAAAATTCTTCAAGAGATGGGAATACCAGACCACCTGACCTGCCTCTTGAGAAACCTGTATGTAGGTCAGGAAGCAACAGTTAGAACTGGATATGGAACAACAGACTGGCTCCAAATAGGAAAAGGAGTACATCAAGGCTGTATATTGTCACCCTGCTTATTTAACTTATATGCAGAGCACATCATGAGAAATGCTGGTCTGGAAGAAGCACAAGCTGGAATCAAGATTGCCGGGAGAAATATCAATAACCTCAGATATGCAGATGACACCACCCTTATGGCAGAAAGTAAAGAGGAACTAAAAAGCCTCTGGAAGAAAGTGAAAGAGGAGAGTGCAAAAGTTGGCTTAAAGCTTAACATTCAGAAAACGAAGATCATGGCATCTGGTCCCATCACTTCATGGGAAATAGATGGGGAAACAGTGGAAACTGTGTCAGACTTTATTTAGGGGCTCCAAAATCACTGCAGATGGTGATTGCAGCCATGAAATTAAAAGACACTTACTCCTTGGAAGGAAAGTTATGACCAACCTAGATAGCATATTAAAAACCAGAGACATTACTTTGCCGACTAAGGTCCGTCTAGTCAAGGCTATGGTTTTTCCAGTGGTCATGTATGGATGTGAGAGTTGGACTGTGAAGAAGGCTGAGAGCCAAAGAATTGATGCTTTTGAAGTGTGGTGTTGGAGAAGACTCTTGAGAGTCCCTTGGACTGCAAGGAGATCCAACCAGTCCATGCTGAGGGAGATCAGCCCTGGGTGTTCTTTGGAAGGAGTGATGCTAAAGCTGAAACTCCAGTACTTTGGCCACCTCATGCAAAGAGTTGACTCAGTGGAAAAGACTCTGATGCTGGGAGGGATTGAGGGCAGGAGGAGAAGGGCACGATAGAGGATGAGATGGCTAGATGGCATCACTGAGTCAATGGACGTGAGTTTGAGTGAACCCCGGGAGTTGGTGATGGACATGGAGGCCTGGAGTGCTGCAGTTCTTGGGGTAGCAAATAGTTGGACACGACTGAGCGACTGAACTGAACTGAACTGATGTGATTTTCAAATAAAATCAGCATCAGTTATAAAAATATTTTCAAATTGACCAGCTTTTTTTTTCACTCCGGCCTTTCTTTGTATACCCACCTGAACTCACCTAAACAATATTCAAAGCCATCTTTATTTAATATACATGTTTATAAAATTCTTTTAGTTTAGTAAAATCATAGCTAGCACAGCTAAAGAATTGGACATCTGGTTAATGAATGTTTTTCAAGAAAACTGCCTGTATCACATGATCACAGAACTTTCTAGTAGTTCTCTCATTTACTTACTGCAAGATATTTAGAAGCTTAGTTATAGCAAATTTCTAACCTAGAAGCTAATTATTATCAAAATATTAAAATTTGGAGATGCTTATCAAATAATGTGTGATGTTTTTCTTTAAAATAAATTCAGAAGAAAACCCATGAAGCATTTTATCACCTAACTCAATCCTGTGTTTTTGATCTGTTGTGTTGCTACAGGAATATTGATTTGCCAGTGTCATTTTCTCCATTTCTCACCTGCAGATTTCACGTTCTGTATTAGGTACTGGCTGTGGAGGCACAATCTCCATGGAATGCATCTGAGGTTTGCACTAGAATTGTACCTAGCATCAGACATCCTTCCTTTATCTGGTTGAAGAAAAATAAACCACGCTAGGATTCATGCATTGTGTATTAGGATAAATAAATAATATCCCTTCTGAATGAGCCCTTCTTGTTGATCAGGCAGCAAGGTAAACAGGAAAGGTGTCAGGATTCCAACTGACATATCAGTCACTTTATTTATACACAGAGAGGAAATGAAGTGCACTGCCTTCAACAGTCAATGTCAAAATTTGATCTCTACTGCCTCCAGCTCAAGACTCAGTATCAGACAAGTCACATCACTGAATGTTTGTACAAGAAGAGTTTATCTGAGCAAAATACACAAATGCCAGGGCTAGGAAGGATGCATATGTCGCATTTGGAAAGGGAAAATACATGACATTCTTATTTCATAGAAAGGATACGTTGATCCTCTGGGGTTGAGATGGAAAGCTTCATTGCGATAACTGCATTCTAGATTTCTATATTCATGGTGACATAGAAATGATAGCAAATTCTTTCTTCCTCCTGTGAAGAAGTGAGGTCTCCTTGCTCGCTTGTAGGCAGGCAGATCCCCTGACCTGCTTTGACTAAGAGAATGCGGCAGGAGTGACTGATGTTGTGTGACTTTGCTGTGTTGACTTCAGAAGGTCGTTCAGCTTACCTTCTCACCCTCTTGGAACGTTCCTCCCACCACTTCATGAACAAGTCTGGGCTAGTCTCAATGAAGATGAGAGAGAAAGGTCCTTTGGGGGAGCAGTCCAGCAGTCCAAGCCACTCTAGACATGGACAGAAGGTCCCAGACCCTCTGAGAAGGACCAGCCATTCCTTGTCTACACACTGGCTGACTGTAAGCATAGGAGTGAGCTGGCCGATGCCACCCACAGCAGTGAAGGTACCCATCAGAGTCTAGACCGGACTGTCAACTCAGCGTCTTGGACAGGCAAATGGTGGCATCTTTAAGCCACTTTGAAGTGGCTTGTCCCATAGTTACAGATAATTGATAGACTATGAGTTAGATGTTCATAACTATGAGTTAGTGAGTTATATGTTTCACAATTTCAATGAGAACAGGTTTATAAAATGCTTCAAACTTCCAGATAAATATTTGTCATCTCAAATGAAGCTCAACCAAGCCAGTAAATTATACACACACACACCACCACCATCACAACCGCTGCCATCACTAACAAAAACAACTTGGAATTTAACAGCAATTCACGCTTTTAATATGTAGTCGGCATCCCTTAGTTTAGATTTTAAATGGAGGAATTCAAGTGTCAGAGACTCAGAGCCACAAGGAGCAAGCTTATAAAAAATAATAATAACCAGGAGGCAGTACAATCAGCATCAGCTGCTTCCTAAGCAGATGGGTGAAAGGTGATGCCTTTGCACAGTGAAAAGTCTCAGACTTGGAAATAAACTCAACCCGTTTCACATGCCAGCATTGCCCTTGCCTCCCTTAGAGAGTCTGCTTCTGCTGGGTTTGCTACTTAGTATCTCTGCCCCACCATTTGTAAAAATAAAGATTAAAGGGCCTACTTTAGAGAGTTAGTGTAAGATTTAAAGGTGCAATCTATACAGTGCGCCTAACACTGCATCACACATGGAACAAACATTAGTTTCTGTTCGTGGTTCTGCTATTTATCCAAAGTGCTAAAAAGTACTGGAAGCTCTCTCTACATAATCCATTAGAAACATACCCTGCACAGATGAGAAGAAAGAAAGTGAAAAATGTATAATGAATGCATAATGTAACACAAAATATAAATATATAAATAAATGAAAACATACAAGCATAAAAACTGATAGTATAATAGAAGCCAACTTTAGCAATGTCCTATAAATAATAAATACGTTAGAATAGTAAGAGCTGTGAAGGCTGACAACAGCTCAGAGCAGCAGGTGAGATGACTAAAGTTTGGACGGTAGCCCCAGACCTTCCAAGCCAGGAATCAGGTGAATCAACTGCCTTGTAGTTCACGAAGACAAGAGGATGGGAGGAAATGGAAGTCCCACCACACAAGTGTAATTCTGGACCAGTGGATAGATCTAGCTGTGCTTCTAATGTGTGTTCTTACAGTTTCTTGTTGTTGTTCAGTCACTAAATTGTGTCTGACTCTGCAACACTAAGAACTGCAACACTTCAGGCTTCCCTCTCCTTCACTATCCCTTGAAGTTTGCTCAAACTCATGTCCATGAGATGCCATCCAACCACCTCATCCTATGTCGTCCCGTTCTCCTCCTGCCCTCAGTCTTTCTCAGCATCAGGGTCTTTTGCAATCAGTTGCTTCTTCACATCAGGTGACCAAAGGATTGGAGCTTCAGCATCAGTCCTTCCAATGAATATTCAGGACTGATTTCCTTTAGGACTGACAGGTTTGATCTCCTTGCAGTCCAAGGGACTCTCAAGAGTCTTCTCCAGGACCACAGTTGGCAAGCATCAATTCTTCAGCACTCAGCCTTCCTTATAATCCAACTCACACATCCATTCGTGACTCCTGGAAAAACCAAAGCTTTGACTAGATAGACCTTTTTCAGCAAAGTGATATCTCTGCTTTTCAATATGCTGTCTAGGTTTATCATTGCTTTTCATCCAAGGAGCAAGCGTCTTTTAATTTCATGGCTGCAGTCACCATCCCGAGTGATTTTGGAGGTCAGGAAAATAAAGTCTGTCACTGTTTCCATTTTTTCCCCTACTTTTGTTCTTAGTTATCTCTCACTAAAGCTCAGGAATCCCTTGGTTATCTCTCCAAGAAAAAAACAATATTCCCTGTGGTAAAGCAAAGTTCTTCAGTGTAATGATCTGCTTTAAATATCAAACACCCAGGAAGCATATACAGATCCTGTGTGAATAACATAGAGACTTCTCTTGGACAGCACACACTATATTCCTAAGCGGTTATGTCAACTGTTCAATTTTTCTTGAACATCTTGCACTCATTTTAGAATCTAGACATGTCTTTTCATCACAGAACTAAGCAAACATGAAGGTCTGGATTTTTTATATTGTTTTGCATCCAAATATATGTCAGATGCTACAGGAATATCCAAGTATCCTGCTAATTACATTGTACTCAAATCTCTAACCATGCTATTTTAAGTTTTTCCTATATAGACAATAATAACCTTACACTGAGGCTTCACTGGTGGCTCAGTGGTAAAGAATCTGCCTGCAGTGCAGGAGATGAGGGTTCGATCCCTGGATGGGGAAGATCCCTTGGAAAAGGAAATGGCAACCCACTCGTTTTCTTGCCTGGAGAATCCCATGGACAGAGGAGCCTGGTGGGCTACAGTCCATGGGGTCACACAGAGTAGGACACAACTGAGCAACTAATTACGCACAGCACATTAGTTTACAGAAGAATCAAAATTGCAAAGATTTTACTTTGTAATCAGTTTCTTTGGGTTATTCATAAACGCCATTAATAAACTAACTGCACATAACTGTAGCCAGCAGTTTCTTAAACAAATGTTATTTATATAATAAAATCTTATTGCAGCCATAATATATTTACAAATGTTAAACAGTGGTTTTTACCTCATACTAAACTCTGCAAATTATCTGTAGCTTTTAAAGCATTTTCACAGATAGTCTAGACATATAGCCAGATATTTATGCTAATTTATTCATATTGTGGAAATGCAAAAATACTAATTAGCATGAAAATTGCCATGAATGGAGATGGGAAATATATTTTATAAAAGAAATTTATATGTATCACACGTTGATAAATATGTTACCTATTTAAACATCCCATTTGAGAGCAGAAAGGCATGCATATGTATTACACAATTTACATCATTAACAGTTTATCCAAAATACTGGTTTGTACTTTATAAATTATCACTTACAAAGGAAGTATATATTTTCCCCTACTGAATTATCAACATATCTGCACTAAATACTTTATTGACAGTCAGATAGTCATTTATTTCAACTTAGCCATTAAAATATTCCTTTTTACACTTTTTGTTACCTTTGACATCTGAGAGAAAATTAAATAGAACTTACTGTATTATTCTTATGGGGATATTGTATTTTAAGGTCTGCTCACTGTAGAAAATTGGATAATAGCATTTGAAGCAACAAAGTTTATTTGCAACATTTCTGTTTTGGTTTTTGTAGCTCTAAGAAAGCATCTGTCTTAGTTTTTTGAAATCAGTAGTTCCCTACTTAGTGTAAAGTACTTACAACATTTGAAACACACTTAAGTTAAAAAAAATGATGCAACATCATCTTCATTTAAAATGCTTGCTAAGTCTGTTGCAGATTTTTAGTTTCAATGCATGTCTTTCATTGCTCCAGGCTATCTAAAGAAATGATGCTGAATTTCTTATTGCAGAAATATATCAACAGCAAAAGGAAAACTTCTAGCTTCTATGGCCCTCCTTGGATGTGGTTTCAATTATCTCTCTAGCTCTCTCAGATATTCCCGTGAAATGTTTTCTTTTTATGCCTTTGATACCCCTCTCTTCCTAGTTTCAAAATGATGAGATTTATTTGACTGATCCGGTGTCTTTATCTCCAGAGCATGGTGGTCTCCAGAGTGTGAAGGCTGTTTGTACAGTTCAGGGAGAGCCCAAAGTGCCCCAGGTGATATACAGGAAGGAAATGTTAAACCTCAACTTATTTTATTTCATCTGAAATAAGAGACACACATTGGACATCTGCATGAGGCATAGGCTGACATTGGCATATACACTTGGTTTAAGGATCAGATAAACTCATAATCTGCCTGCCAATGCAGGAGACATGGGTTCGATCCCTGGATCAGGAAGATCCCCTGAAGAGGGAAATGGCAACCCACTCCTTTATTCTTGTCTGGAGAATCCCATGGACAGAGGAGCCTGGTGTGCTGCAGTCCATGGGGCTACAAAGAGTTGAAAATGACTAACCAATTGAGAACACACAGAGGTGTTTCTTTTACCATTTGTCTAGTGAAAGTCATAAAAGTAAGAACAGAATGTACTTTAAGGTGAAGAAGGGAGTTCCGGCACAGATCTCACTGGGGTGACTGGAATGGGAGAAACACTACAAACAAGGCTTCGAAAGGAATCTCTTCCAAGACTCCAAGTACTCTGCAGACTATCCACAAACAGCGGTTAAGAATATCCTATGGGTAAATAATAGACCATTTTCACACATGAGCATATAGCATAACCCAGCTCGCTGCTTTCGACTGGAAGAAAATACTTAAGTGGCATAGGTTCTGTTTCTGTGTGTGTGTGTGTGTGTGTGTGTGTGTAAGTGGCAGCATATTAATAGTTCCCTGACCAGGAATAGAACCCAGGGCCTTGGTGGATCACCAGGGAACTCCCAGGTATGGTTTTCAAAGATATTTATTCTTTAAAATAACATTGAGAACCATTACTGTGATATTGAAGAGTCAGATCCATTTAATGTCCCATGCTTGCTTTTAATAAATTCTCACTGAAAAAATGTCTTGTCATCCAATTCTGACTTACACACGTCTTGCTACCAGGGTTACTATGAAGTTTGCAATGTAAAGGCAAGCACACATCTCCCTGCAGTAACAGTAACTCACAGCCCATGCCCAGCACAGTCCTGGGAGGAGGATGAGCAGGGAGTCCTTACCCTACCACCCAAGTGCTTTGTCACTATTCACAGAAAGAGGAAAGACAGCCGCTGATGCCATGTTATTTGAGCCTGAAAAGGAAGCCACTACCAAGGAGTGCTAGAACCTAAGCCCCTGCTCGTCACACTGCTTTCTCTTCAGTTTTTTTTAATATTTGTTTTTATTTGTTAATATTTATTTGGCTGTGCCAGGTCTTAGTTGCAGCATCCAGGATCTAGTTCCTTGACCAGAGATCAACATGGCCTCTGCGTTGGGAATATGGAGTCCAAATCACTGGACCACCAGGAAAGTTCCTCTCTTCAATTTTTGTTTTTAAAATCATGTTCTTTTGTGAAGGCAATCTCCCTTTTGTTTTGATCAACACATTTTTAGACCACTCGGTTTATTTAGTGTGTAGTTAAATGATGCATAGGTATAGGAGCTTTCTGTCTTGTTTTTAGCAGCAGAGTTACGTCTGGCAAAACAGTTGTCTGTTGCTTAGTATATTTTATTTATGGACCAAAAAAGCCTTTGGAAGAGTTGTAGCAGTGTCCAATTTGTAAATTGCATTAGCATCGGTTCAAAAAGAGAACTGCAATTTCAGAGACGAATATTCTGTGATGCTAAAATTAGTATCATTTGAGGTAAGAAAAAAAATACTGTGAAACATCCTTACATCATAAATAATGTATACGACAACCAGCTCATTGCTATCATATACATTATGACACACAAGCCAGTGGAGATAAAAGTATAAAAGTCAGGAGCTTGGAGCCAGAAGGGACCTTGTAGGAGTCAGGAGGAAAGAAATCTTCAGTTAAAGGAGCAGGAAGGTTAATCACTTCTCTGTGGACCAATAATAGGAAAATGAAGAAAATCACAAAAAACCGGAGTCGGACCTAATGGGCCATCCAGGAAGCAGCTGTAGCGCCTGCCTCTCTAAAGAGCATCCGCAGCCAGATGCCGCTCTCAGTGCAAGATGGAAGCTCATTTATTGTGCTATGATCAGCAGTTACTTCCATTAACTAATGAAAAATAAACAGAAAACCCCAAAGAGAGTCAAGTTGCTCCGTGAACTAAACCCTTCTTCTGGGTCTTCAAGGTGAGTTAAAATTTCTCTTCACTGAAATCACCCACCCAGTGTGTGTTTGCTCCAAGCCAAGAGCACTGCTGTTCTATGTATTTATTTTGGATTTTGCTAAATCAGTGGCTCGGGTCTTACTCTGTCTCAAAAACTAAGATGTGATATGTGTGGATGGGTCCTGCTGGACCCACACTGCGAGGCCAGATGCGGCCTGGCTTTGGCTTCAAGGACCAGAGGTCTGGGGCTCTTTCCTCCTGAATCTCCCAGATCCTGCTTCTCCACCCCCGCCCCACTTTTCTAGATCCCACCATCCACACCTAAACACGGCAGCTCGAAGCCATGCTGTAAAGCACCCCAAAGCCTCTCTCATGTCACATTTGCAGCAGGTGCATGATATTAACCTTTCTCCACTTCTAATGTGAAAAATCTCCTTTCGGTGCAGTGCACAAAACTCACCCCAACACACTGTCTTTGTTCACCCCCAGGTCCCCAAACTAGCTGTGCTATTTGAACCTCAGCACATTTTAAAGCTGAAATGAATTTGCAGTTTTATACTGTGTCCTTAATCGTTTCCCCGGGCCTTCCTCTACTTGCTTCTTCTCTATTTATTATCACATCAGTCAGACACTTGGATGACACACCTACAATTTTCATCACTTTCTTCTGCCCAGGATGTGAATCATGACGAAAAGTCCGTGGATATCATGCCAATACTTAAATTATTGATGCCACCACAAGAGCGCCTTTAAAGTCTTTGTCTATTTCTCCTTAACAGATTTTCAGAGTGGAGGGAAATTGCTCCAGCTCTCTTCCTGAATGACTCGATCTAGAAAAGTTGTTTTTGTTGGGACTGTCTCACCTTCAGGTGCTTCAACACACGGAATAAATAAGTACCAAGTACAGTGGTCAGATGGGCTTCCCTGGTGGCTCAGTGGTAAAGACTCCTCTTGCCAGTGCAGGAGATGCAAGACACATGGGTTCAAACCCTGGGTCAGGAAGATCCCCTAGAGAAGGAAATGGCACCCACTCCAGTATTCTCATGTGGGAAATCCCAGGACAGAGGAGCCTGGTGGGCTACAGTCCATGGGGTTGCAAAGAGTAGGACATGACTGAGTGACTGAGCATGCACACAGGGAATCCAGATGGTGTTGCACGGCTGGTTTATTGAAGGAAGGTGGCCTGTATTTATCCAGGGTCCCAGAAGCAGTGCAAGGAAAGAGAGGACTCCAAGATTCCTGACTCCCAGCCTCCTAACATACTCGAAGGATGTGCCCTGTGTCCCCCAAAAGGCACACACTTAAAAAATAGCAGGCAAAAAGTTGTGGTTCTTTGCCTAAAATGGCCTGGTCAATTATTCAAGTCATTCCAGAGCCCCAGTATCCAGTCAACCAGGATTGTCGCTAGCATCTTTTCTGGAGGGAACCTATCAGAGATGGTTTTGACACTAGAGACCAGCACCTCAGGCCAGATTGGGGCCCCTGCAGCTCAGAGGGTCGGGCTCATACAGGGAACAGGTGCCTGAGGAGCAGAGGGAATCCCTGGGCTCACAGGCAAGCGCTCAGACTGAGCACAGAAGGAGAACCTGGAAAAGTCAAATCAAAATTCATTCAGCCCATTCTTACTACACACTGTCCTCAGCGTCTCTCTTTTGAAATGTTATCCTGGAATGAACACTGAACGTGAGCTCTATCCTCTTTTTTTAAAATTGAAGCATAGTTGATTTACAATATTGTGTTAGTTTCTGCTGTATGGTAAAGTGATTTAGTTGTACATATTTATATATCTATATAAGGGATTCCAGGTGGCTCAGTGGCAAAGAATCTGCTTGCCAATGCAGGAGATGTGCACTCAAGCCCTGGATTAGGAAGATCCCCTTAAGGAGGAAATGGCAGCCCCCTCCAGTATTCTCGCCTGGGAAATCCCATGGACAGAGGAGCTTGGCGGGCTACAGTCCATGGCGTCAACTTAGCAACTAAACAGCAATGCACACACATACACACACGTGTGTGAAAGTGAAAGTGTTAGTTGCTCAGTCGTGTCCAACTCTTTATGACCGCATGGAATCAGCCCGCCAGGCTCCTTTGTCCATGGGATTCGCCAGGCAAGAATCTCTGAGCTCCACTCTCTTAACAACAGTCAAAGTGCGTTGTGGATCTCTGTTGACTCCAGGCACTGTGGTGGACCTGATCTCTCGAGCTTACTCATCTTCCTTGGATGAAACTTTATGTCCTTTGATTCCTGACTCTTTGCTAATGGATTAGGGTGATGTGTTTTAGCCTATGTCCTTAATTTAGAGCTGAAGAAAATGAGGCTCAAAATGGAGAAATAATTTGCAATCAGTTCATTGGCAGAAAAGGAACTAATACACAAATATGAATCCCGCCCCCCCAGCTCCAGGCTTTCTCCAGTGCCCAGAGTAAGGTGGTCCAGGCCCACATGTATCAGCAGGTGAGCTTTCTTTTATGTGGAAAGAAATGAGATTCTATTAGATTCAAGATGATTTATTAAGCACTAAGGGGAGTGCCTACCAAACTCTCTTTGAAATTGTTGCCTCTTATTTAGGAAAAAAGGCATGCTGTTTTAATGGTAACAAGTCCAGTGTAACTCATAGGGTACTTTTAAAAATACCTGTCAGTTTTGATATAAGAAAGAGAAGAACAAAATTTCTCCATTTCTGCATGGTGGTGGTGGTGATTTAGTCTCTTAAGCTGTATACCCACCACATTCCTCTGTCCATGGGGTTCTCCAGGCAAGAATACTGGTGTGTGTTGCCATTCCTTTCCCTAGGGAATCTTCCCAATCCAAGGGTAGAACTCACGTCTCCTCCACTGCCAGTGGATTCTTTACCACTGAGCCACCAGAGAAGCCCCCTTTTTCTACATATCTGCATACAGCATATGTATATGTTCAAATTGGTATTTGGTATTTTTTTATCAGTATGTTCATGAAAAAAGTCAGGGTAATAAATTCTGGTAATCAAGTAACATGAAACTGGGGGATGGCTTTTTGTCTTCACTTAGCCTTATATAACTTCCATTTTGAGAGTTACTCGCTGTCCTTAAAATTTAAAAAAAAAAATTTTTTTGAACCAGACAAAAACTATTCTTTTTTTCTGCCTCAGTTCAGTTCAGTTCAGTCGCTCAGTCGTGTCTGACTCTTTGCGACCCCATGAATCACAGCACGCCAGGCCTCCCCGTCCATCACCATCTCCCAGAGTTCACTCAGACTCACGTCCATCAAGACAGTGATGCCATCCAGCCATCTCATCCTCAGTCGTCCCCTTCTCCTCCTGCCCCCAATCTCTCCCAGCATCAGAGTCTTTTCCAATGAGTCAACTCTTCACATGAGGTGTCCAAAGTACTGGAGCTTCAGCTTTAGCATCATTCCTTCCAAAGAAATCCCAGGGTTGATCTCCTTCAGAATGGACTGGTTGGACCTCCTTGAAGTCCAAGGGACTCTCAAGAGTCTTCTCCAACACCACACTTCAAACGCATCAATTCTTCGGCACTCAGCCTTCTTCACAGTCCAACTCTCACATCCATACATGACCACAGGAAAAACCATAGCCTTGACTAGACGGACCTTAGTCGGCAAAGTAATGTCTCTGCTTTTCAATATGCTATCTAGGTTGGTCATAAATTTTCTTCCAAGGAGTAAGTGTCTTTTAATTTCATGGCTGCAGTCACCATCTGCAGTGATTTTGGAGCCCCCCAAAATAAAATCTGACACTGTTTCCACTGTTTCCCCATCTATTTCCCATGAGGTGTTAAGTTATAAATATATCAATCTGTTTTTATCACAACTTATTGCAAAACAGCTGACTATATTAACAAAAATGTAAATCTAATATTATTTCTTTTTTCAGTTGTGGCACACTGGCTTCGTTGCCCTGTGGCATGTGGAATCTTCCCAGAGGAGGAATCGAACCTGTGTCCCATGCATTGGCAGGCAGATTCTATACCCTTGGACCACCAGGAGTTGGCAGATGCTCTGGCCTACTGCCATGAAAAGAAGGTGATTCACTGCTGCTGGGGCTCATGGGTGAGGTGAAGATGCAGACTTTGGCTGGTGTGTGCACACACCCTCTCTAAGGAGAAAGATGATGTGTGGGACACTGGACTAGCCCCCGGAAATGGTGGAGGGGAAAACAATGAGAAGGTGGACCTATGGTGCCTAGGGGTGCTCTGCTATGAGCCTCTGGTGGGAAAGCCTCTGGTGGGAAATCCCCTCTTTGAGGGCGCCTCCTATAGTGAGAACTACAGATGCATCCTCAAGGTGGATGTAAGATTTCCTGCATCAATACCTTTGGGGACTCGGGACCTATCTCCAGGCTTCTCAGATACCAGCCCTAGGACTGGCTGCCCTTGACCCAGATCTTGGAGCAGCCATGGGTCCGGGCTCACTCTCAGAGGGTGCTGCCCCAGCTGCTCAAATGGTTTCCTTAGCCCTGCCCACCCCTATTCCTTGGTGATTGCTTGTGGAACACCTTGGCTCTGGTATAGCATCTGTCTTTTGTTTCTTTGCTTGTGAGATGAATCATGCTAGTTAATAAGGACTTCCTTTGTGGCTCAGTTGGTAAAGAATTAACCTGCAATGTGGGAGATCTGGGTTCAATCCCTGGGTTGGGAAGATCCCCTGGAGAAGGGAAGGGCTACTCACTCCAGTATTCTGGCCTGGAGAATTCCATGGACTATATAGTCCATAGGGTCACAGAGTCAGATGAGACTGAACGACTTTTAGATTACGTCTTTTCAGGTAGAGACACATCAGCCAGATTGATTACTTTTGTGTCTATCACACACTGAAAAATCTGATACTTAGTCTTCAAAGCAGGAGCACCAGGAGAGAGAAACTGTCTGGACCAGGCTGCTTCCTCTGCATTAAAATCTTCCTTTTCAGCAACCCATGTGATGTAACCACTGACTCCAGATGGTCTGCCTACAGAATGCCGTTGATCTCTCGAGCATTAGCAAGCAGGTGACAACACTGAATAAGCCGAAATCTCTAGATTTCAGATGAAAAGAATGTCATCAGGAGTATGGTGTGCAAGACAGATGTGACATGGGTTTTGAAAGATAAACATCCGACAAGTACTCATGCATGAAAAATTTGTAAATAAAAGAACCTCACATATCCTCAGCTTAAATAGTCATTGTAACAGCTGTTTTTTAAAAACATCTTGGTGGATTAGAAATGCAGAATCCTCTTTACTTGGCAAGAACTATTTGCAACAACTCTTCTTTGAGGACAGAGCCTAGGATTTTAACAGTCTATGTGTTAGGAGGTCAACTATCATTGTGGGGTTAGCAAAGGACTTCTGGTATTTTGAATATATTGCCTTAATTTGGAAGAAAGGTTATGTCAGCATTTTCTCTAAGGGGTTTTGAAGGTTTAGCTTAGAGAGTCTATACTCAATTTTGCCCAGCAATGGGGTTATAGTGGAAAAATGTAACCCTCCGTATATTTTTTAAGTCAACATTTGTTATTAAGAGTAACACTTTCCAAGTTATAATGTTCAGAGGCATTATTTATTTATTCCTTGGGTGATGATGGAGCAACTTCTTTATGTCATGTGCTGGCCAGTGAGTAGCTTGTAGAGATGGGTAAGATGTGGCAGCTTGCCCTCAAGGAACTCAGAATTTAATGGCAAAAAGAGACCTTGAATAAATGATGCCCCTGCTATAGTGGAGTCCAAGTGTCAAAGGGCGCAGAGAAGAGAGCTGTTTATGTGGGAGAATTAGGAAATACAGTTATCTATATATAACATCTTTTAGAACGTTATCAGTCAGGGAAAGCACAGTTTGGATGGTCCCCTGAAAATCAAGCAGCAGTGTGTGGAGGTGGAGTGGCTTCAGCATAGTCATAGGCAGAGTAGTGAATAAAAGACAAGAAACAGAAAAAACCTGGAGGGGAGGGACACACTGTGGGACACCCCAGAGACGACAGTGAGTGGTGAGGCCCAGGGAAAGCCGGAATGTGGAGAGACTCTCGCAGAAGGCTGGAGGTGGGCAGAGGGGCGCTGGGCAGTCTCTGTCCATGCTTCTATTTCTTCGGAAAGAAGGCAGCGGGCCCGCCCTCAGCTGGGGACGGGAGATCAGTAGAGGGATAATTGTACAGAAAAGCGAGTCTGGGGAGTGGGTGAGAAAGGCACCCTGAGAGATACAGGGTAGCGGAGACCCTGGGAGGTCACATCGTATGGAGAAAATGTGAAGTGAGACCACCTGTGGGACGGTCACAGTGACGCCCACATTCTGCTCAGTGGACACAGTTCCTGTCTTTCCTATCAGAAGCATTCAACATGTCTGACTCCGCCTTTCCTGAAATGTTTCTCCTTCCATGAAAGAGTACTCTGACCTCGTGGCCCACTCCTTCTCTGAAATACTGAAGTTCCTTAGAGTTTGGTACTTTCTAGTAGTGTGCGCTCAGTGTGCTAAGTTGCTTCAGTCATGTTGGACTCTTTGTGACCCTGTGCACTATCACCCGTGAGACTCCTCTGCCCACGAGACTCTCCAGGCAAGAATACTGGAGTGGTTACTGTGCCCTATGGGGGATCTTCCCGACCCAGGGGTCAAACCTGAGTCTCTTAAGTCCCCTGCATAGGCCAGCGGGTTCTTTACCACTAGCGCCACCTGGGAAGCATAGACTCCCTACTCCACATGCAATTCTCTGAAAGCTACAGCTTCAGACAAAAAGCCTCCTGGATGGTCTTCCTGACTTATCTCATTCAAACCAAGTTATGTCACTCCTCTGCTAGATAAGAAAACAAACACCCATGACTTTGCAATGTGTAGAAAACCCCTGATCTTCTCCTGAGCTTTCAACCTCCTGAATCTCTCCCAACACTGCCTTTTCAGGCTCATCTCAGAAAATACCCCCACCCTCCAGTACCTTTTGACCCCAGAGGCCTTTAAAGTCTTCCAAGCGTTGCCACCAAGATCTTGGCTTTCTGTGCCCACTGAAGCGACATGAAAAACACAGAGACAGAGGTTGGAGGAAATAGGAAGGTGGCTTTAATCCTCAGCCGGCAGAGAGGGGAACACAGTAGTTTCGTGCCTCAAGAGCTGTGCCCCATCCTCCATGAAAAGTCTCAGGCCTTATATAAGACAAGGGCTTGCAGTCTGGGTCCGTGATGAGGATCAAAGGTGCTAGCATCTTCATTTCTTCTTCTTGCACTCTCAAAAACAGTCACAAGCTGGTGTCAGTAGCCCAGTAGTTGGGTCCGTTGTCTTTTGTGCCTTGTACTGAGTGAGGCCTTCCTTCTGTAATGTAAAAAGAAAAAATCTAGGAGAAGTGGTCTTCGAAGAGAGTGCTGTCAAGGTGAACAGCAAATACAGGATGCAGTTAGCACAGAGTCAAAGGATAATAGGTCCAACTTGTAGCTCATGCAGTGTTAGGCAAATTTAGTTACACACTACAGATTAGGAAAAGTGAAAGTGAAAAATCCCGGAAAGATCAGGCCTGCTCACTGTTCTCTTTATCTTCTTCATTCTCAGGAAAGAAAAGGAAAACTCATTGTTCTATTTTTCCTTTTCACTGCAACACAAGGTACCATTTTAGTAGCCACCCAAGAGCCTTTCCACACCTGAGCTTTCCGCCTAGGACACTCTTCCCTCTACCTGCTTGCCTCACTTCTGTGCAATACAGATGATGCAGCTCTCAACTCACGGTGTCCTCTTGACAGCATCTTCTCTAACATGAACTCTATAAACGAGACCTTTCCTTTACTTTTTCTATGATTATCTCTCATCTGTGCGCTGATGTGCTTCTCTCTCCCAAGAGGTTATCAGAAACATATGTTTTGTTCACCACTGAAGCTCCTGTCACAGCACACATTTCCTGGCACAGAGTGAGTGCCCAGGCATATTTTAAAGGAGAAAAAGAGGGAGAGAAAGAGAGATGGGAAAAGGAAAGATGAGAAGAAAGAACAAGACAAATATTTTAGGTAAGGAAAGTTCAGCTCTGATCAAACAAGATGAGGAACTAGGGAGCCCCGATGAGTCAAAGCTGTCTGCTCAGTCGCTGATTCGTGTCCAACTCTGTGACCCCATGCATGGACTGTGGCCCACCAGGCTCCTCTGTCCATGGGATTCTCCAGGCAAGAGTACTGGAATGGATTGCCCTGCCCTCCTCCAGGGGACCTTCCTGACCCAGGGATCAAACTTGGGTCTCCTGCATCGCAGGCAGTTTCTTTACCACTGACCCACCTTGGGAAGCCCAATGAGCCAAAAAAGTTGGGAGGAGATTAAAGTAAGTAAAAGAAAGGATGAGGGGACTTACAGGAGCAAGAGATATTTTCCTTCATGGATGGGGGTTCTTCATTATTCACTAGACTTGATTATTCGAGGATCTTGCAGAGTTCCTGGTTAACCTGGTAAACAATTGACTTCCAGAAAGGTAAGGAACTGAAATTAAATGATGTGCACATTTTATTTATCCTTGTTTATAGGGAGCAAGAATATTTTAGTTTTACCTTTCCCTGAGGGATGTTACTAATTCACCAAGCATTGAACAATCGGACTATAGAGACAGAGCATGTTTGTCCATGATGGTGAAGTGTGTGGCCCAGAAAAGAGTATCCCAGTTTGCTTGATGAAGACTCTCAGATGAGTTTTCTGGGCCAAGTTGATAGGTGCACCCTGCAGTCCGAACCCAGACAGCATCACCTCTTGGAATAATTCTCTAAGCTTGTCTGCCATCTAATATGGCAGTTTATTAGAGATGGAATTCAAGAGACTTCAACAGCTCTGAAGATAAGAGAAAGGAAGAAAAGAAGCAAATGAGAGTGAGTAGGGCCAGTTCAAAGCTCTAATGATGTCTAATTTCTGTTTCAGGGCTTCCCCAGTGGCTCAGTGTTAAAGAGCCGGCCTGTCAATTCAGGAGGTGTGTGCTTGATCCTTGGTTCAGGAAGATGCCCTGGAGAAGGGAATGGTTACCCACTCCAGTATCCTTGCCTTAGAAATTCCACGGACAGAGGAGCCTGATGGGCTACAGTACATGGGGTCTCAAAGAGTCAAACATGACTTAGAAACTAAACAACAACAACAATTTCTGTTTCACCATGAAAATGATGGAAAAACAAGATTTGGCACCCTGTGATCAGACAGTGAATAGTGCTTAGCCTAAAGTTTTTCTTATTTCTACAAGGTGAAATATGTGATTTCTCACTTTATCCGTCTCTTCTTTCCATCATGGACTAGATTCTCCAACACGATTTTCTTCCTTATTGACTCACCTATGGGAGGGCTGTCATTCAGAGTGACAGCCACAAAGCATGGACTGTTCCATCCCAATTCTAATGTCATATTAGCATTTAGCTATTATTAATGCAGCCACATCTATTTTCTCCCTCCCACTTAAAAGAAGTCTGAAAGTCAGGTAGAGGCTGACATTTCAGGCAGATGTGTTGCCCAAAATAAAGTCTAATCCTCTGAGAGTCAAATTATCAGATCGGGTTCATTAAGACCTCTCTGTTACCAAGAAGGAGGGAGGGAATAAGGGGGCGGAGGGGGATATGACAATGTCTCATGCAATTTCTTCTCAAACTTGGGATTTGGGGAGCAGGAAGCTCTTGTCATGTTAAATAAGAGATATCTTCAAGTCAAAAAAAAAGCAGAGAAAAATAAAGATGAAATAATTTTGGAATCAAGCTTATCTTCACATCTTAAATAAGCTTTTAAACTCACTAGCACACCACAGTTTACACCCACTGACATGTCACTGCCCACATTTCTCTGCATTTTTTATTTTTAAGAGCAAATTTAAGAAGCCACAACTTACAAAAGTAGCAACTAAAGAGTTTATTATATTTTTAATTCTGTGTCAGTGATGATGTTTTATTTTTAAGACCAATAGATCGTTTAAAATATTGTAAAACTAGAACCTTAGAATTAACCTGTATAGGTATGGAATAGTTCAGGCATGGTTTTGCCTAAGTTTTTCTGTATGTCTGTGTACATGAAAGAGAAATAGAGACAGAGACTGAGATTAGATGAACTTTCACTTTTAGTCACTCAGTCATGTCTGGCTCTTTGCAACCCCATGGGCTGCAGCACGCCAAGGTTCCCTGTCCTTCACTGTCTCCCAGAGTCTGCTCAAACTCATGTCCATTGAGTCAGTGATGCCATACAACCATCTCATCCTCTGTTGCCCCCTTTTCCTCCTGCCTTCATTCTTTCCCAGCATCAGGGTACTTTCTAATGAGTTGGCTCTTTGTATCACGTGGCCAAAGTATTGGAGCTTCAGATTCAGCATCAGTCCTTTAAATGAATACTCAGGGTTGATTTCCTTTAGAATTCACTGGTTTGATGTTGCTGTCCAAGGGTCTCTCAAGATTGATGCCAAAACTATGCTCAGAGGTCTTGAATATATAGCACTGGCACAGAATAAGATTTCACAGAATATTATTTTTTTATTTTAAACATTTTATTTGGCATTACTAAAAAAACTATTCTTTAGTAATCCAGGAAAAGTACTTTTCTCCTTAAAGTGTTTTTCTTTGCTATTATTTAGTCTAATAGTCAGTCTAATATTTGTATTCTTATCATGTTAACAGACACTGTGCTAAACTGCAGGGATAGAAAGAGGAACAAGCAGCTCTGATCCCTTGGTGCCAACTGGGTGACAGGGAAGCGGGTTTCAGCAAGGACAACGAGGGCTGGTGAAGCCGCTCCCGTGACATCTGGTGTGCTGAAGAAGGATCATGGAAAAAGGACCTTGAGTTGAACTTAAAAAGTGGATAGGCGCTTTCCAGGGAGGCAGGAAGAGGAGTGTGTTCCATTCAGAAGACCCAACTTGTGGAAAAGCCCCAAGTGGAGAAAAGTGTGGTGCTCACAGAGAATCAGGCTTCAAGCTCAAGAAGTACTGGGGAAAATTGCAGACAAAGAGGCTAAAGGATATTTATCCTGTGCTAAAGTGTCTTGTGCCCCTGGTGGCTAAGTGGTAAAGAATCTGCCTGCCAATGTAGGAGACAGGACATGTGGGTTTGATCCCTGGGTCAGGAAGATCCCCTGAAGAAGGAAATGTCAACCCAGTCCAGTATTCCTGCTGGGACCATCCCAAGGACAGAGGAGCCTAGTGGGTTACAGTTCATAGGGTCGCAAAGAGTTGGACACGACTGAGCAAGCAGTACTGAAACAGTCCAGCGAGAATGGGGATGGCTTGATCCAGTTCCTTATCAAGAAAATGCGTGATTAGAAATGAAACTGCCATGGGAAAAGGATTGAAAACAAGAAATTAGAGAAAGACACAGACTTCTGATTCAAAATGGAATTACTCCATTCTCTCCAATGCTGACAAAGTGGCAAAAAGATAAAAACTTACATAAATATATGGTAGCGCTGGGAATCTTGCAGTGATTCTAGTCAGAATGTCAGCATAGGTTTTAACTTCTGAATCTTTGAAGTGTGACATATACGGCTAAATACCTGCCTAAGATTCAGCTGGGCTTCCCCAGGTAGCTCAGTGATAAAGAATTCACCTGCAACTCGGGAGACACAAGTTTGATCTCTGGGTCAGGGAGATCCCGTGGAAGAGGAAATGGCAACACTCCAGTATTCTTGCCTGGAAAATTCCAAGAATAGAGGGGCCTGGGGCCTATAGACCGTGGTGTCGAAAAAGAATCGGACTCAGCTTAGCAACTAAACAACAAAATCAGAGTCTAAGTGGGGAAATGGGACTAGTGGGGTTCTTTTTATGTTTCAACAAGAGAGTTTAATAGAAAAAAAAGGGAATTAGACACACATAGATGATGCGACCATGGAGAGAAGAGTTTTTTGATAGCACCCTAGAGTGAGCCAGCTGCTGCTGGGCATGTGGGCAGAAGTGAGAACCCAAACGTGCCTCCCCAGGGGAGCTGGAGATACAGAGCGTGCAACCAGGTGGAATTTACACAAGAGGTTAAGATGGGGGGTCACTCGCTCACACTGCCCCCCTCCAGCACCTTAGAAAGGATTTGGGCTTCTCACTATGTCCTCCCGTGACTTTTCCTCAGTGCCTGGGCATAGGGGTCGGGTAGACGGGACATGGAAACAGAGAGATGCAAACTCTCTGGGGTCTCTTCTTATAAGGACCCTAATTCTGTGGGATCCAGGCATCACCCTCTTGACCTCCTTTAATGTCACAGACTTCCTCAGGGGCCCCTTCTCCAAATACAGCCACACTGGGTATTAGTACCCTACATATTTTGGGGAGACACAAACATTCAACACATAACACAGTTAAAGGAAAAGCAGTGTTCCCCAAGGAATTCAGAAGGTATCTAACTTAGAAAGTCAGATGCCAAAAGTAATTTCAGTTTTGCCTGGTTGAGCTTTACCATTTGATATTGGAACACATTCTTAAGTAAATGTGGTTATGATATTAAAAAGAAAAGAAATTCAGATACCCAAACCATCGAATTAATTAGAGCACAGTAACTCCAGTATTACAATAAAAGATTACTGCAGGAAAGTTTATCTCAGCATTGTTCAGCATTAGGAACTTTACAGCTCTAAGCTGTGATCAAATCATGCTTGTGTTTCCTCAAATAGAAATGTTCTTAGTCTTTAGACAATGACAAGAGACACGGATTTGCAGATAAACAAGGGAAGTAGGGGTTCTGGCCACCTCGATGACTGCACTCCTTTTGCCTTGGAGTTGCCAAGTGTCCTAGGTAAGTGTCCTAGGTAATCGGTGCTTCACGGCAGGCATTTGTCCCCTCAGCCAAGACACTTCATTTCTGCTGACGTTACTCATGGGTAAATGCTTTAATCTGTTATCAGCTCTTGGCGAACATTGTTCCACTTAAATTGCACTTATTCGTATAAGTAATGGATTTGGTGGCGTGGCATATTAGCTATTAGGAAGACTCTGCAATTTCTAATAAAAGAAGGTAAAGGCCAGTTAATTACAGATTAAATAATCTAGCAGCAAATCACTTTACATGGAATTTGGGGTTTCTGTGTTAAAAATGGAACTTAGTATTATACAGAAACAGTCATTCTCAAGGTGATTGGGTTTTTTCTAAAATACATTTTTTTTCCTCTTAAAGGTCAGAGATCTTCATTTATTCTTTCTTTATCCCTGCAGGCAAATCCCTGATCCAGGCTTTAGTCATCTCTAGCCTGGATTACTTTAGAACCTTCTGTACTACAAAACTAGCACTGGCTCTCAGTATTTTTTTTTTTTTTTAATCATTGTTAAATGCTTCCTGTTTATTTTTTTTCCAGTTAAACGTATTATTCAACTTTAAAACCTGCGGTGTCCCTTTTCCACGACAAATGCTACCTAAATCTGCTTGTTCACACATGTTATTTTTCTAAAAAGTGAACAAGAATTTTAATCTACCCATAAAATGTTCAATTTTTTTTTCCTTTACCATCTTTTCATCCAAAATAAAATAGCATTTGGAAAACTAGAGAACACATAGATTCATTCATCTGTCTGTTAATTTATCCATCTTTATTTAAGCGCTCACTAAGCTTCTGCACAGTGTTACAGGAAGGAAAAGTAGGAAGCTGAACAAGACAGGCATGAATCCTGTTCTCAGGGAAAGTACCATCTCCTCGGGAAGAACAGCTTCACAAATCATTGCAAGTGTATTGAGTGCATAATAGAAAATGTTATGGGTATTTGGGGAGGATATCACGGACAAACCTAACCTTCTTTAAGGTCTCTGCCTTGTCATCTAATGTGCATGAGCGAGGATGAATTATTTACACTTTCTAATGTTTAATTTTCTGATCTATAAATGAGATTAATGTTTTACAGTGTCCTAATGAGAAGTCAGTCATATATCCTGTGAAATCACCCATCTATGACTTGATAGATGGTAATAAAAATAACTAATATTGATTAAGTGAGCACTATATATCTGGCATAATTTTATATGCATTGAGTCATTTAATCTGCAAAACAACCCTCCGAGTTTGGGTTACATACTGTCCTTTTCCCCTTCCCCTTCTATAAATCTACAAGTTTACAGATGAGCGAACTTGGACACAGAGAGTTAAGGTGTTTATCTGAGTCCTCAGAGCAAGTGGCGGACGTGGGAATCATCGGTAGCAGCCCGACTCCCACCCACGCTGACGACCCTGCTCTCTGTCACCAGTGGCACTTGAATTCTCGGGGAGGTGGACTGCCGCCCCCAGGGCAGCTCTACTCAAGAAGCTGGACAGACTCAGTGATGATCAAGGTCCATGTGGGTCCTCAAGGGGTCCCCAACTCTCCAGGAGCAAGCAGTGTGCTGGCTTAGTTGCCGGTCTTTAAAAGATACTCAGTGAAGTTTAGGGTTTTGGTCCCTTAATTCCTGGAAGCTGAGACAGTAAGTTTATGGCTTTCTCTAGTGGGTTTCTTTGTCTGTTGTTCTGGTGGCTCTCACTGTGGAAATGAGAATCTGTTTATGCTGTAGACCTCTTTTCATTCTGGAAGTGATATTCAAGATGAGGCTGAAATAGTACAAAGGCAGACATTTCAGCCTGAGGTGTTGTTTGGACTGGACAAAGAAGAGCTATCACTGTCGGTCTTCGATTGGCGAGTAAGGGCAGGAAGCCGGGCTGCTTCCATGCTTAAGAACATTTTGGGCTGAAACTTTCATGGGACAGGTAAGAGCGTGTGTATGGGCATCACTGGCCTCATGAGATGCAGACTGCTTTGTGGGCACTGTCTGTGGGCAGGGGCCCTGCAAAGTGGACTTGCTGTGGGGAAGGGAACGCTCTCCATCTGCGCTGTTTACTGTGTAACCGCTTGTCAGATGTGGCCACTGAGCAGCTGAAACGTGGCCAATGGGATCAAAGAACCGATGACTTAAGCTGTATGTGTTTATTAATTTAAATAGACACGTGTAGTAAGTGGCTTCTGAACCACACAACGCAGTTCTAGACCAGAGGTTCCCAAGTTTCACACTTCTCTGTGCTGGGAGACAGATGAAGAGAAGGGGATTGAGGAAGAACACCCTGGCCCCAGGAGCTGGAACCCAGCATCTGAAGGTGAAATAGTATCAAGGCCAGCCTTCTCAGGCTTGCTCAGGTACAGTGTCCTTGGCATCTTGGTTGTTTTTTTTTTTCCACTACAGCCCTAAGCCAAGAGAAGTCCTAACCATCCCACAGGTCCCATAGTTAGGTCCAAACAGTGAGGTTATGTTCACAGGACACTCAACAAATGTTCCTGTGCTTCCTTCAAATATGTATTCTCTGCCAAGGTGCCCGGGAGAGTGGGCTGTAATGCCTGGAGAGAACTGTAAAGCTTTGCCAGGACACCCCCGAGCAAAGGTTAACAGTTTCACAGAATATGAACATCGGATGCATTCACTCCAGGACCATGTTGGGAAAAACTAAAACCAGGACACCCTGCTCCCGTTTAAGTGAACAAGCATCTCTCCGTCGTGACGATACAAGCGCTACTTCCTTGGCACTGCCACTCCATTGCTCTTGTGTGCACGCTCAGTCAGCCCCTTCAGTTGTGTCTGACTCTTTGTGACCCCATGGACTGTAGCCCACCAGGCCCCCCTGGCCATAGGGACTCTGCCGGCAAGAATACTGAAGTGGGTTGCCATGCCCTCCCACAGGGAATCTTCCCGACCCAGGGATTGAATCTGTGTCTCCCGCATCTCCAGCATTAGCAGGTGGGTTCTTTACCATTACTGCCTCTTCTTCCTACATAAAAACCGTTAAGATGCTCAACCATTAGATCACCCCTGCTTTCTAGCAGCATTCAGTCCAAAATTAAATTAATTTCCTGACATTCTCCCCCAAAATCAAAACTTCAAACCAAATGACAAACCACCCGCACAGGCTTCTTGAGCCACCCAGTGGTTGCTTGTGGTGTGGGGGCAAGTTAACAGACCTAACTTGGGCTGCAAGGGTATTCCTGGTTATCTCTGGACATGGATATGTAAGGATGGATTCTAAAATTCCATGTAACATGACAGTGTGGCCCACCTCGCCATGCAATGCAGTGATGTCCTGCAGCCTATGAGGATAAGTAGGAAGCCCTCGACATCATCCGAGGCATTAACCATTCACTATACCCCCGTGCAATCCTGATTGATTCTCCAAGGAGACAGGATGGAGCAAATGCAGCAAGGAATTAATCTAAGGGTGATTTAACTCAGGAAATTATGGAGAATACAAAAGGATTTGATGCTATAGAATGAGATCTTTTCAGTTTGTAAAATTGCAACCTTGTGAAGTGGATTATCATTTCACTTTATGGTTTCAATTAAATAAAGGAAGTTTTCCTCTTTGGGATTCTGCTGGTCCCCAGTGATGTGTACCATTCTTATCTACACGTGCTGGGTGAGTTTCAGATCCTTGGCACTAATGGAATTCTATATCCCAGGTTTAAAAGAGATTGAACCACAAACAGGGTGTCAAATCTTATGCTTTTGATCTTATTTTGGATAGAATAACTTCCTTTTTCTCCCCTTCAGGAAGATTCTCTTTGCAATGCCCCATTTTTATATACATTAAGGGAGACGGTTTGTGGGGAGAATGGATACATGTATATGTATGGCTGAGTCTCTTCACTGTTTACCTAAAAGTACCACAGCATTGTTAGTTGGCTATATCCCAATACAAAATAAAAAGTTTAAAGTTTAAAATTTAAAAAAAGGATATTCTGGGTCTTCTTTCGAGAAGGCCAGAACTTTTTCACAAATAAAGTTAGGGTGAAACTGTTGTCTGAAGGAAGCAAATGGAACAGTAAACCTGACTCATTAAAACGTGAAAAATTCCATCTAAATGGACAGCAGGAAAGAAATACAGACCATATGAACAGATAAGCCACAACTATAAAGAGAGAAAGTGATGTTTTGCCTGCAGTGGTGCACTGCAAATTCAAATTGATTAGCCATATCCTGTCAAGAAAATGGATTGAACAGATCAATAAATTTTATGCATAGAATTGACTCAACTGGCATCATAGTGAAGGTGGTTTGTTACAGAAACTTGCAAATGCCTGGGCCTCACAACAGAACAATCAGCGGGACCCTAGAACATGTGTTAGTTTCTCAGCCATGTCCAACTCTTTGCGACCCCGTGGACTGCAGCCCACCAGGCTCCCCTGTCCATGTGATTCTCCAGGCAAGAATACTGGAGTGGATTGCCTTTCCCTTCTCCAGGGGATCTTCCCAACCCAAGGTCTGAACACAGGTCTCCCACATTGCAGGCAGATTCTTTACCAGCTGAGCCACCAGGGAAGCCTACATCCACTTATAATTCTCTCTGGTCACAGGGATCTTCTGCTAAAACCATATCAGAAAGGTAGATAATTCACTTCAGGCTAATGAGAAGTTAACTGTCATTCCATTAAGACATACCCAAATTAATTAGCAAAAAAAAAAAAAAAATCACTTTCAACATTATAGTCATTTAAACCATCAAAACAAAAGGAACTATAAGCTTAGTCAAACAAACAAAAAGTCATTTCTGACTGAATTCTCCAGAATTTCTGATCATTCCTTCCACTGCCCCTGAGTCACAGAGATCATGTGGAGATCTCTCATCTAGCTAAAGATGCTGAAAACTCAAATAACACTTTGAGACCCAGGTGGACACATTTCCAAAGGGATTTAGAAGAAGGTAAGTTTTACTAGTTAAGGTCCATAGGAATTCACGCTCAGCCAGAGAACTGAGTCTACAGAGTTTCATGCCACTGGGCAAAGGTAAAGCTTGATTTGAGGAAGAAACATGAGTTAGTTTCCTCCAGAACGCACCATTGAATGGTTTTCCTTGGACTCAGTGCTGCCTCTAATGGAGCCATGGTGAAGAACAAGCAATACTTCATTCAAAGTTATCTCTGCATCAGTGCTCAGCATTTTTTAACACATGCACTAAAGGCCTGGTGTGCTGCAGTCCATGGGGTGGCAAAGAGTTGGACATGACTGAGCGACTGAACTGAACTGAATAAATGATGGGCCTCCCTGGTGGTAAAGATTCTGCCTGGCAATGCAAGAGACATGGGTTCAATCCCTGGGTGGGGAAGGTCCCCTGGAGAAGGAAAAGGCAACCCACTCCAGTATTCTTGCCCGGGAAATCCCATGGACAAAGGAACCTGGTGGGCTACAGTCCATGGGGTCACAAAGAGTAGGTTCAAGACTAAACAACAGCAGAGAAGTTAAGCTGAGTCTATTTTTCCCCAGCTACATGTGACCCCATGGACTGTAGCCTACCAGGCTCCTCCCTCCATGGGATTCTCCAGGCAAGAGTACTGGAGTGGGTTGCCGTTTCCTTCTCCAGGGGATATTCCCAACCCAGGGATCGAACCCGGCTCTCCCGCCTTCCAGGCAGATGCTTTAACCTCTGAGCCACCAGGGGTGCAGATGAGCTACAATAGCCAACCTTCCTATTTGCAATCGGCTCAGAGGTTAAAGCGTCTGCCTGCATCTGCCTGCAATGTGGGAGACCTGGGTTTGATCCCTGGGCTGGGAAGATCCCCTGGAGAAGGAAACGGCAACCCACTCCAGTATTCTTGCCTGGAGAATCCCATGGAAGGAGGAGCCTGGTGGGCTACAGTCCACGGGGTCGCAAAGAGTCGGACACGACTGAGCGACTTCACTTTCACTTTCACTTTACACAAATAGAGCTTCCTAATTTAAAAAAATTTAACTCTTGTTAAAATGTTTTGGAAAGTGCTAAGAAAAATTGTATGACTATTGCTGGAAATTAATTCAAAGAAAATAATTAATAATCAGAAATGCCTTTCTCTCAACATTCCAGAAATGCCCCACAGAACCAAGGAGGACAGCAGTCTGTCCCATCTCAGGAGTAACGATGGGTCAAAATGAATGTTCTTGTACTTAAGTTATTTATTTGGGAGGCAGGAACATAGATGAAGTATAAACAAAGTAAACTATTTGAAGAGACTCTTTAAACAATGTTACGAAGACAGGCTGGTTAAAGAAAAATCTCACATACCGCCCAAAATAAGCCAAAAAATGATTCAGCAAGTTTGATGCCAAGACTATAAGTGACTTTATATAATTTAATGAAATTTAAATACAGTGGAAGGGTAAAGTTTTGTTACTCAACTGCTTATTTCAACATTTTAAAGTACTGAGTGAGGAAAAAAATAAATGTCCACAATGACCTTGCTTAGGTGTTAATCTTGAGTTTCCTATTAAATTAATGGGTGACTATTATTTATTTGTATTTGTAAAACAAATCCAACTCTGGAAAGGATTTGGCATCTTCATATCTTCCTCAGTGAAAATGAAGAAAAAGTAAAGACATTAATCAAATGACTGATTCTCACCAATCTGAATATTGTAGTCTTTTCTCTCCTTTCTCCTTTTCAAAGTCTACCTAGGTGAAGAAAGTGAGGGAGCCAATGAACTGTATCCTTCTAAAATAATAATGGTGCTTCCCAGATGGCACAGTGGTAAAGAATTTTCTCACCAAGCAGGAGACTTGGGTTCTATCTCTGGGTAGAGAAGATCCCCTGGAGAAGGACATGGCAACCCACTTCAGTATTCTTGCTGGAGAATCCCATGGACAGAAGAGTCCAGCAGGGTATAGTCCATGGGGTCAAAAAGAGTTGGACACAATTTAGCTATTGAGTACTAGCACATTTTTTAAAAATAATAATAGTAGGGACTTCCCTAATGGTCCAGTGGCTAAGACTGCCTGGTCCCCGTACAGGAGTTCGATCCTTGGTCAGGGCACTGATTCTGCATGCCACAACTAAGGCCTGGTGTAGCCAAATAAATAATAGTAAGAGACAAACCACACCGGCAAGCACCTTGGCTGGTGGGCTGTCCCTGGAAGGAACTGGGGAGACGAAAGAGACATCATATAAAGAGGTTATTTTAAAACATTTATTCAACTAATATCTTAGTTTTTACTAAGTAATGTGTTTATTGTTTAAAAAATAAAATTTAGATACACAAAGAGAATAAGAGCAGGAAAGAAAGAGGAAGACGCTCAGCAGCCATCCACCCAGAGAAAATCACTTCCATATGTGAAGATTTTGAAACACTGCCCATCCTTTTTAATGACTTATATTTCTATTTAACAGTATGTTGTGACTACCTTGGGCTTTCCAGGTGACACTAGTAGTAAAGAATACACCTGCCAATTCAGAAGATGTAAGACACGCAGGTTTGATCTCTGGATCGGGAAGATCTCCTGGAGGAGGGCATGACAACCCACTCCAGGATTCTTGCCTGGAGAATCCCATGGACCGAGGAGCCTGGAAGGCTATAGTCCGTGGGGTCACAGAGTCAGACACGATGGAAGCAATTTAGCAAGTGTGCATGTGAGTATATTGCCAAGTCAGAAATTTTATTTCTATCCTTGCATGTTAATGAGCACACTGTACAACTAGGCCATGATTTCTCCAACTCTCCACCTACTGTTAAACCCTTAGATTATTCCCATTTGGGGCTGTTGCAAAAAGACTGCATTGCTTGCTCCGTAGCTGCTTTATTATATGAACATGCTCAATTATTTCCTTGGGAGAGTTTCCTAAAAGTAAAGTTTCTGAGTCAAGGGGTAGAGTGTTTTGATGAATATTGACAAATGACTTTCAGAAATTTTATGCAAATTTATATACCTACCAGGAGCATAAATGTTTCTTATATCTCCATGGGCTGGTTGACATGTTTAGTATTCTTACTAATCTTCCCCATTTTGTAGCTAAAATTCATCCCTTACATTTCATTTGCATTTCTTAAAGGTCAGTTGGAACAACTGCATATTATTTATTAGCCACTGAAAAGAGTCCTACAGCATATATCTGGCAACTGCCCTCTAATTGCAGGTAAACACACTAGTTCTGTTCGTAAAGAATCTGCTGCAATGCAGAAGACTCAGGTTCAATTCCTGGGTCGGGAAGATCCTCTGGAGAAGCAAATGGCAACCCACTCCAATAATCTCGCCTTGAGAATCCCATGAACAAAGGAGCCTGGCAAGCTACAGTCCACGTGATCACAGGAGTCAGGCATGACTTAGCGACTAAACCTCCACCACCACCTCCACCCTGAAGGTAATCTATTTCCTACCAAAGAATAGGAGAATAAAGAGCTTACCAATTTATTTGGCTTTCCTGTTGCTCAGGTGATAAAGAGTTTGCCCACAGTGTGGGAGACATGGGTTGGGAAGAACCTTTGGAGAAGGGAATGACTACCCACTCTAGTATTCTTGTCTGGAGAATCCCATGGACAGAGGAGCCTGGCAGGCTACACCCCATGGTATTACAGAGTTGGACATGACTGAGTGACTAACACCATTTTATTAGGTGACGAAATGATATTTCATTTTGGCAACAGAAAGACAGAACCCTGCACAAATATTTAGCAGTTTAAAGGGTGTATGAACAGATGAGGAAAACACAATTATTCTCTTATATATGTACCACATCCTCTTTATATGTTGGTGGACATTTAGGTTGCTTCCATGTCTCGGCTAGTGCACACTGTGCTGCTGTGAACACTGGGGTGCTTCTCTCTTTTGGAATTATGGTTTGGGGGTATATGCCCAGAAGTGGCACTGCTGCCTCATGTGGTAATTCTGATGCTGAAGCGCCAGTCCTTTGGCCACATGAGGGGAAGAGGCCACATTGGAAAAGACTGAAGGCAGTGAGAGGGGCGGCAGAGGATGAAATGGTTGGATGGTCACCAACTCAATGGACATGAATTTCAGCAATTCCGGAAGATAGCGGAGGTCAGAGCAGCCCGGCATATTGCTATCCATGGGATCACAAAGAGTCAGACACAGCTTAGTGACTGAAAAACAACCAGGGTATTTCTGTTTAGTTTTTTAAGGAATCACCATACTGTTCTTCATAGAGGCTGTTTCAATGTGCACAGCAGAAACTATCTCAACGTTGTAAAGCGACTATACTCCACCCAAATTTTTTTAAAAATACAATCATTCTCCCTATTAAGTGCGCTTACAAATTGAAAGTCGGTGAAATGCTGATCCAACCAGGAGAGCAGATGACAGACTGGGTCTTTCCAGCCTAGTGATACTCCAGGTGCACCTGCAGGATATCTGGAGAAGCTGAATTATTCTCTCGGGCTTCCCCCATGACTCAGCGGGAACCAGTACCTCCTTGTAGGATTCTTAGCCAGTTCTTAAACAAGCAAGGAAGAGTGGCAGATTAAGAGCAAAATACCACACCCTCTGTGCTACGGAGACTGGAACGTGGGTGCCGCTTGCAGGACCCGGTGCCTGACATGCCTGAGCCCCGAGGGAGTTAAGCAGAGAGCAAAGGCCTGGTTAGGAGAGGCCCCAGCAGGTCCTGCATAAAAAGCTTCAAGGCCACCCCAGTCCCTCAAGGTGCGGGACAGGCAGGGGCTGCCCAGCTGGGATGAAATCAGATGACTAGAAAAAAATAAAACAGACCAAATAAATTGTCCCCCAAATACAAAGGGGGCTAAAGTCATAATTGTTCCTTTAAAGTTTGTTTAATTAGTAACGGGTTTGACCTATAGAATTTTTGTACATCTAGAAGTTATTCAACTGGGCAAAAATAAACACATTTCTTAAGCATCTCCTAGCTGATGTTTGGGCTTTCCAGGTGGTGCTAGAGGTAAAGAACCCGCCTGCCAATGCAAGAGACATAAGAGATGCAGGTTTGATCCCTGGGTCGGGAAGATTCCCAGGAGGAGGGCATGGCAATCCACTTCAGTAACCTTTCCTAGAGGATCCCGTGGAGAGGAGCCTTGTTGACATTGTCAGTAGCATGAGTATCCAGGAGGTCCTTCTAATCACTCTCTGGGTTCCCCCAGGATACAAAGATGAAAGGTTTCCCATACCAAGAAGCTTTAAAAATGTTGAGCTTGAGTGGAGCTAAATCTGATTCTCTGATAGCTTGGAAATCTATGGACTTTTGAAAAGGACAGTAGCTTACACTTTTATAACACTGTAAGGACACAAATACTTTCACATGCATGAATTGCTGGAGGTACTGGGCTTTCTGAGTTGGAGAAATGTTGAGTCATGGTGTTGCTACATGATTCAGCAAAGCCAAGGATTTATGGAAGAGGACTCAAACTCACACATTTTGATTCCTTCAGTCCAATTTTATTTTCTTTACATATTAGCCAATTCACACTCAAGTTGAAATACATTGTGTAATAGCTTTCAGTGTTTTCCCTTTCTCCTTCTACCCTCAACCATTGTTTGTTGAATAACCTAATTTCCTGACTGCTTAAAAGGCAACAATTTGCTTTTATCTAACCCCATTATTTGGAGGCAAAGAAACGAAATTTGACCTTCAGGAATTTCCTAAGATGACAAGTATAAAAGCTGCAAACTGCTACCTTTTTTCCTTTGCTTTTTTTGTTTTTTTTNCAAAGAAACGAAATTTGACCTTCAGGAATTTCCTAAGATGACAAGTATAAAAGCTCCAAACTGCTACCTTTTTTCCTTTGCTTTTTTTGTTTTTTTTGGCATCCTTCTCAGTGGTAGACAAGCAGAGGCAAAATTACTGTGACTGTTGGCTACATCAGGTGGCTAATGTAAGGAATAAATTTCCAAGTAAGATTTACCTTATTGATGAATTCCAAAGATAAGAACATAGTCTTTATGATTAATATTTTCTGGGCACAATGTGTCATTTTTTTTAATAACACACATTGCATTTGATTGGACTGAAATGAATTCCCTATCATTTAGCATCTCAGTAAAACATAAGGACAGCCAGATTTGGAGAAGGAGAGATTTTATTTCTGTTTTAATAGAAACTGAATTCAATTTCTACTTTATAGACATCTCCTGGGACTTCATAAGAATGTAATAGTTGCTATGAATCAATCTGAGGCAGACTTTTTAACTAAGACAATTTGATGGATGATGAATAAGGGAACAATTTTGGAGGGTCTTTTTGGCCTTAGTGATGGACAGGGAAGCCTGGTGTGCTACAGCCCGTGGGGTCACAAAGAGTTGGACATGACTGAGTGAATGAACTGAACTGAAGCATGTTGGTAATATTGTGAGGTCAGTTTTAGGATGGGGATGATTCTCGAACATTCATGGGGAATTCTACATAGGTATTGAAAATACTGATCCAGCATTCAAAATAAAGATTTCAGAACTTCTCTGGAGGTCCAGTGGTTAAGACTCCAGGCTTCCAATGCAGGGGGTGTGGTTTTGAACCCTGGTCTGGGAACTAAGATCCCACATAAGCATAGTGTGGCAAAAAAAAAAAAAAAGAGAGAGAAATCTCAAGAGGAGAATAAAGTAGAAAATATCCTGTATTTCTGTCATTGAGATGATAGATGTATGTGAGGTTTCCTAAGAATACGGTAAAATAAGAATAGGTAGCTGAGAATCGAATCTGGAAAAACACCAATGCTTGGAGACTGGGGGAGACACAGCACTTGGTAAGCGGGGAGAGGGAGGGAGGGCGTGGTGGGAACAGTCACAAAAGCGAAGGGAGAAGGAAGCGCGCCGGGTGTTGAAGACGATGGAAAAGCCAAGGCCACAGTGAGCAGCCTCGCCCACCGGCTTGGTGGAAGTCAGTATTACTGGGTCCCCGGGAAATGTCAGGATCTGCTGAGCAGTGGGACAGAGCCAGACAGCTGACATTGAAGAGTGAGTGGGAAGCAAAGAAAATTAGCTGCTGTAGAAAGCTGCTTCTTTCCAAAAGTTTAGCTATGATTAGATGGAGATGAGGTGATCGGATGACATCCAGGAAGAGTTATTTCTGTTTCATCTCGCTTTTAAAATAGAGCCTAAGCCATACTTCAATACTGACGGGAGGATCAAGAAGAGAGAGGAAAGAAGCTGAAAACAGGGAGGAAAGATAATCAGCAAGGTAAGTTTATCTAAAAAGCATGAAGGGAGTCATTCCTAGAGCAAGGATTGGCCTCTGCCATCGACCATGGAAGAGAGAAAGAAGAATGCTGGGACTTCCCTGGTGGACTAGTGGTTAAGACCGCACCCAATGTAGGGGGCGCAGGTTCGATCCCTGGTCAGGGAACTTAGATCCCACATGCTGCGTGGCATGACCGAAACAAAAATTATTTAAAGACGAATGCCAAAAGATTTATATTTATCTACAGATACAGGAAAGCTAATGAAGTTCTTCTGGTAATTTCTATCTGCAAGGTTAAATGGCAAGAATGGTTATCTGCTGGGAGTCAGAGTGCAGCAGGGAGACTTGGAGTAGACTTTGTAAAATTTGAAATGACTATTTCAGAGAGGGAGAAAGCAGGCCAGCCCAGGGAAGACAGGAGAAAGGCCAGGTGGTGCTGAGAGGATCCCTTGAGTTTAGTGGCTATGAGTCACAGTAGTGTCAACTTGCCAAACAGTGTAAATATAAACCCAATGTTCCCTAAGTGAAGGATTTTGATTACTAAGGACTGTAGAAGTTAGCAAGAGTTCACGACCTGCTGTTCAAGGAGGGATTTCTGAATTTGACAACGCTGGCCAAAAAAAAAAAAAAACAACCAGAACACCTGACAAATTGCAAGAGGTTCAAAGTTAACTCATTTTTGCATTGCTGACAAAATAACATAAGTGAAAATAAGGGCCAGTGCTCAAGTTTCGAGAAACCTCAGGAACGAAAGAAAACCGTACTTCCTAGTACCACAGGGGGCCCAGTTCAAATGGTGGCATGAAAGCAGAACCATCATCACACAGACAAGCTGTGGTGGCTCAGCCGCTAAGTTGTGTCTGATGCTTTCGACCCTGTGAAGTGCAGGCTCCTCTGTCCATGGGCTTTCCCAGGCAAAAACATTGGAGTGGGTTGCCATTCCCTTCTCCAGGGAATCTTCCCTGGGATCAAACCCGAGTCTCCTGAACTGCAGACAGATTCTTTACCATCTGAGCCACATAAGGAATGTTTACGTAGACAGGTAGAAATAGAAAAAAAGACTTCTCTCTCCAAATGCAAGTGGGGCCATATACTTTTCCTCCACTTCACATTAACCTGCATCCTCTCTCCATTACCTGATTTCTCCAGGTTGTGACCTTTAAGAGCTCTGGCTGGGTAGGTGTGCAAAGCTATCGGCACAATTCTGCTGTCCCACAAAAGACACTCCCCCCACACTACTCTGCCTCTCCCCCGAGTTACTTTGAACATAATTTTAGACAATGTATCATTTCACCTTTAAATACTATAGCTGCATCTCCAAAAGATGACTCCAAAATAACTGCAAGGTTATTATCTTCTTATAATTAACATTAACTACCTCCATATTATCCTTAAACATCTAGGCAGTATTCAAATTTTCCCAACTGCAAAAGAAGATGAAAGAATTTACACGGTTTCAGTTCATTGTTTGACACGTCTACTTTCAGTCTATATTATTCCCTTCTTGTTTGTGCTGGTTTATTACATTTGGTTTTGGTTTTGTTTGAAAATTATTGTTGAAGATGCCAGATTGCTTGTTTTATAGAATTTCCCCAGGCCAAATTCTCTAGAATTTTTATCACTGTGGTTTTATTTAACATATCCCTCTGCTCTGTGTTTCCATTCTATTGGTAGATTAGGACAGGCAATTGGCCAGGCTGGGTTTAATTTGGGGTGGGGGAGCAGTAATACTTCATAGGGGCTTCCAGGTGGCTCAGTGGTAAAGAATCCACCTGTCATGCAGGAGCCACAGGAGATGTATGCTCAGTCCCTGGGTCAGGAAGATCCCCTGGAAGAGGAAAGGGCAACCCACTCCAGTGTTCTTGCCTGGACAATCGAGTGGATAGAGGAGCCCGGAAGGCTATAGTCCATGGGGTCACAGAGTCAGACACAGCTGAGCACACACACACACATCCACACACTCACTCCATAGACAAAGTAGGATATACTCTTTGGGGGTCACAAAATGTGTGGTTGTTTTGCTTTTCATGAGATGTATAGCTATTTACCATCATTACGTAGATTCATTACTTCTGAGTTAAGAGTTGGAAAAGCGTGATATTCTACGTCTGTCATTTCTTCTTCTTTTATTATGTAAATTCCATAAAAGAGAAAGCTTTGCTCATCAACCAACTATTGGCTTGCTCTGAAAAAAGTTCATCTAGAAAAGAACACATTTAATGTTCTTCAATCTGCTGCAATATTCATCTTTACTGTTGGTCACTTCCAGTTGACACAAGTCTGGTAGCGTTTGATAACCACCTTGACTTCTGATATAACAAGCTGTTCAGCCTCATTGTCATTTGGACTTAGAATTTGTCAGTTTTCTTAGAACTTCTCCCTTTAAATTGAGAATGACAGAGGCGACCACGTGGGTGTTAGGAGTTAATAAACCTTTGACCACTGCTCTAACTTAATCGATTTTCTCTTTTTTTTTAATTGATTCTTTTCTAAACATTTTAGCCACATTTGATTTTTTTCCCCTCCTTTTAGCCCTTGCTTGCGACAGTACAATAGTTCTTCCCAAAGTACACAGACATCCCCTTCCCACTGAGAAGGAGCGATGCAGTCAGGCCGATCCCACTGAAAAGGTTCGGGAAAAACATTCAAGACAGGGAGCAGGGACATAGCTTCTCAGAATAAACTTCTCCAGCTGTGCTCAGGAGTACATCACCCTTTTCAGTCATCTTCTGCTTTGCAGATGAAGTTTGGGGGTTACATCTTGGTATCTAGTTAAACTAATATTTTGCTCACGCCTCTCACACACCTCTTTATGAAACTGTAGTCTCATCTGCAAACCACTAGGAAGCCCCACTGTGGAACTCTGCTCCACAGCCCCCACGGGAGCCCGGGGCCCACTTGCTTAATGAAATGGAAAAGAATCAGCCAATCAAGAATTCTAAAACAACTTAAAGGGGTTTGACTTGCTGTTCCTTAGGCTGCATTTGTCTATAACATCTAAATGTTTTGTTATGACTTGTGTGAGACTCTGAACGTGCCAGGAAAACTAGAAATGCTTTCACTCTCTAAGGAAATGCTTTCACTCTCTAAAGGCTTGCATGTACACAGAAGACAGTGCATAGGCTTAAAATAATAACTGTGTTTTAAAGGAGCAGTGGTGACAATCCATCCCCTTTGGACCAATAAAAACAAGGCTCCCTTCCCTGAGTTATTTCCTGCAGGTTCTGTCGTTCTGATGAGTATGTTTCCTGACACTATGTTAGGACAGAAGTTTGTTTGAGAGATAATGGGTGATTAAGTCCTGAGAGTTACTTACTTGTTTAAATATAAAGTTAAACGTTTTAATTAGAAGACAGTCTCATCAAGAACCTATTTCTCAGTCATTAAAACCCGCAGAGATCTTATGTCTCTATCAAAACTTTCTCTGATCACTTCTGATGTACAAATTCCCCATCCACTGGGAATCACCACTTGGTCTTTATTTTGCTCACCTTCTGTGTGACTTTTAAACTTTCACCATTCCTGAAGGTCCTTTAGAATTAGCAGCACCACAGTTTCCTGAGTTTCTTTGTCCATCATCTACATAACAATCTCCTCCACTTTGGTCCCCATGTCTGCCCCTCAAGCAGTTCGTGCTCACTCAAGTCCCATCTCGGTCTCTCTGCTTCTTCATCTTGCAGGTTGTGGGTCCTTTTTGACCCACACTGCTCTCCTTTCTCATTCCCTGTATCACTGAATGACGCCCGATGTACCAGGCTGTTCATCCAGGAAGTAGTAGTTGCCTGGATCTCTCCCTCTCCCTAAAAGTCCCTTTAGCACATGTTTTCACCTTTACTTTCACAGCCGTTGGCTGAGAGCATCCCCTGGGGCTGGCCTGCTGCAGCAGCTTCTTTCTTAGCTTCTCGTGGCTCTTGGCCTGACAGCCTCCAACCCAACACTGCCCAATCGAGTGACCACAAGTCACTTCAAGTTCTAATTAAATAAAATTTAAAATTCAGCTCCTCACACACCCTGGCCACAGGTGGCAAATGGTTCCTGCATTAGATAGCACTTATGTAAGATATTTCCATTAACAGAGAACTTCCTGTTAGATGGAAGTTATGCTGTTTCAGTTATTCAACCGGTACATGCTTCGTGGATCACTAAACCAAACCCTCCTCCAATCACCTAATGCAAAGCGATCTCAGCATCCATGAAGTGTTTTTAACCCTCAGAGGGCATATGGGATGCTCCATCTCTGAGCATTTGTGACATTCTGGGCTTCTTTTTGATTATAAAGAGCAATAATCGTGTGTTTTCTTCCCCTAGGATGTAACCCTGAGGACAGGAATTAAGTCTGTACCTGAAGATGGTGATGGGTACACTTAATTTTCCATGCAGTAAGTGGAGCTAGTAGTTAGGAACAAACCTGCCAACGCAGGAGACGTAAGAGATGCAGGTTTGATCCCTGGGTCAAAAAGGTCCCCTGGAGAAGGAAATGACAACCCACTTCAATATCCTTGCCTAGAGAATTCCATGGACAGAGGAGCTTGGGAGGCTGCAGTCCATAGCATTGCACAGAAATAGACATGACTAAAGTGACTTAGCATGCACACACTAGGGGCTTTACGAAACAATTTAAAACATTTTAATATATTTATACTCTAGGTGTTCAAAAAGTGTTTGTTGACTGAATAAGCAACCTTGACTGTGATTCTAGATGATGGGTACTGTACAAATCAACTGATACCTTTTATTGGCATGGCATATTTGGCATTACTATCATAAATAGACCACTGGATTATACAAAGGGCTTCCCTGATAGCTCAGCTGATAAAGAATCCACCGGCAATGCAGGAGAACCTGGTTCAATTCCTGGGTCGGGAAGTTCCCCTGGAGAAGGGATAGGCTACCCACTCCAGTATTCTTGGGCTTCCCTGGTGGCTCAGTGGGTAAAGAATCCACCTGCAATACGGGAAACCTGGGTTCGATCCCTGGGTCAGGAAGGTCCTCTGGAGGAGAGCATGGCAATCCACTCCAGTATTCTTGCCTGGAGAATCTCCAAGAACAGAGAAGGCTGGTGGGCTACAGTCTGTGGGGTCACAAAGAGTCAGACACAACTGAGCAACTGAACAATAACGACAAAGGTTATACAAACTAAGAGTTTGCCAGATAAAGATGTCTTTGTTTTCATTCTATGACAGCACAGATTTTAGGAGGAGACTCTTATCTTCACAGGAGCATAATCTCTCTCTTTTGCTCAAAATTTTATACTACACCTAGCCAAAAATATAGCAAGTCCTCAATAGATATCTGTTGGGTAAATGTTGAGTCAACACAGGTATCAGTTAGTTTCTTGACCTCTTTAATCTTAAATCAAAAATATTCTTGAAAGATCCTCCCCTAAAACAAGCCAAGTATCTTAAAAGGTCTGTTTTGGGAATTAAGTCACTTTTAAATATTCTAAAAACACAAGAAACTTTTGGAAAAAGTTAAAAGAGAAGTTGTATAATAGCAAAGTCAAAATAAAATGCGAATTTTATTTGTTAAATATTTTAGAATCACTATGCTGGAAAGAGTGCCAACTACATTATCCATTTCATTAAGTTGTATAGTTTTCACCATAAGATTCCTCTTTTGTTATGTGTCCCTAGAGAGGAGAACAAACTATAATAATGTAGATATTATAATAGTGTGGTGAAGATGATGAAACAGTCAGAATTGTATAATGCCTATTCCTAGAACAATTTGAGGAACATATATACATTGCCATCAGTTGAAAAGTTTTCAAGGGATAAAACTATGATAGAAAAGTATGCATCAAGTGTCTCACACCATTGCTCTAAGTAGCAATTCTCATAAAACAGTTGAAAGCATATGCTTGAAATGGAAAAGCATCCCTGGCCACCACCAGCTGAATATATTGTCGGAGCTAGTTCACGGAGACATACAAAACTCAGTTCTTGCTGCGGAGCTTACCAACTTCAAGTTGTTATATAATTTAAAGTAATCTAAAACAAATGTTCTCTCATTTGATAGACTAACCCAATCATTATAACACATATTGCATTGCATATTATTCACTTCAGTTCAGTTCAGTTCAGTCACTCAGTCATGTCCAACTCTTTGCAACCCCATGGACGGCAGCACGCCAGGCCTCCCTGTCCATCACCAACTCCCAGAGTTCACTCAAACTCATATCCATTGAGTCAGTGGTGCCATCCAACCATCTCATCCTCTGTTGACCCCTTCTCCTCCCGCCTTCAATCTTTCCCAGCATCAGGTAGCCAAAGTATTGGAGTTTCAGCTTCAGCATCAGTCCTTCCATTGAATATTCAGGACTGATTTCCTTTAGGATTGACTGGTTGGATCTCTTGGCAGTCCAAGGGACTCTCAAGAGTCTTCCAACATCACAGTTCAAAAGTTCCAATTCTTTGGCACTCAGCTTTCTTTATAGTCCAACTCTCATATCCATACATGACTACTGGAAAAACCATAGCCTTGACTGGACTGACCTTTGTTGGCAAAGTAATGTTTCTGCTTTTTAATGTGCTATCTAGGTTTGTCATATCTTTTCTTCCAGGAAGCAAGCATCTTTTAATTTCATGGCTGCAGCTACCATCTGCAGTGATTTTGGAGCCCAGAAAATCGTGAGCAAAACCACAAGTTGTTGGCAAGGGACTGATATGGCAAGCTCAAAATATTAGTGAGATACGATAGCCTAAGTTATCGAGATTGATCTGCAGTCTCTATATGGCCTCAACTATTCTTTTTCTATACTGTGTTGATTTCAAATGATCTAACTCACCTACTTTCTATCATTGTTCAGTATTTAGACCAAACATATTTCCTTGGCAACTTTCATGATGTTTCAAAATCCCTAAACTAGGTGAGTCAACGAGAATATGACAAATTTATCACTATTTGGCCTTTATCCAAATCCTTCTAGTCTGTTCTGCCTAAGTCCGGCCTGTTGTGTCAGCAGATCTGAACTCAGAAAACACCTTCATGTGTGCATATGGCTTCCAAACTCAGTTCCTAAATAAAAAAGATATTACAGGTATAAGCTTAGCAATACAGAATTGTAAAGTAAAGTTAAAATAAAAATTTTTTAAAAAAATTAAATAAAGGAAAAGAATCTGTTAAAATATTTGGTTCTATGTATGGTCATCAAATAGAGAAGGAAATGGCAAGGCACTCCAGTATTCTTGCCTGGAGAATTCCATGGACAGAGGAGCCTGGCAGGCTGCAGTCCATGAAGTCACAAAGAGTCAAACACAACTGAGCCATTTTCAATTATGATCATCAAAATCTATGATCAATTTGCTTTTAGTCAAATTTACACTCAGATATAGATATAGATGCAGGTAAATGCACAAACACACACATTCTGATCAATGTTTAAGATATTAGGAACATCAAAATAGATCTGTGTCTGCTTCTGTAGGCTTCCTATCACCTTGGATATGCAGTGCTGCATCATTCCATATTGTATAAATTAATGCACTGTTTACATTACTACAAAGTTATCATGGAATAAAATGCAAATTTTGCACACACTTCCTACCATTCAGAAATACTCTAAAAACATCTTAAGGAGTTGACTAATAAAAGAATTAGGTTTCAAGGTCAGGTATTTTGAACTTGTTGCTGCAAGCCAGGTTCTTTCTTCGATATCCAGACATTCATTCTCATCTGCCTTTAAAAATGCTTAAAGATAATATGAGAGGTTCACCTATCAAATGATATGGCATAAAACTAAAATCCCACATAACAGAATGATAATCATTCATGTATATCATCAGAATTACAAATGAAAAGATTAATATATCACAGGAAGATCAGCGCCTCATTACCAACAAACCAAATTACTCTCAAACTAACCCAAATAAGTGACTAGAGGTATAAATATAACTCAAGTAAATGTATTACATAAAAGAAAAATATGACACAGCCAAGTAAAATGAAGGCTCAGTGTTTGTTATAAGGGAATAAATTACTCATGATAATTCAAGATAGGTCAGTTACTACTAAAATACTTGCCAGAATTTAATAACTAACTTTTGTATAGCAATCACCATGTGTTAGCCCTCTTCTAACCACTTTGGGTCTATCAACTTACTTCAGCCTCATGTTAATCCTTTTACTTACCTACCATTATTATCCCATTGTACAGAAAAGAGAAACTAGGTCCAAAATGTAGAGTGACCTTTGTAAAGATCAACAGCTGAGCTGGGCTATAAATTCAATAAGTGTTGGACCAGAATCTGGGTCCTAATCTTTATACTATTCATCTCTCTACATCAGCAAGAAAAATCTACCGACATAATAAAATATACTGCTAACCCAGTTGTATGTCACAGATATTTGTTTAAATTATTTTAATAATTACACTCACATTGAGATTCTTCTTAATGTCTTACACATGGTGTTATGTTTATCTGTGTGCTAACCATTTATTAAACAGAGTAACACATAAAGTCAATAGTGATTTATGATTCAACTTCTATACTTAAGGAAGCAAAGAGACAAACACAATTGTATTATCTGACTAAAGTCATTATGAAATGGCATTAGGAACAGGATTCAAATCTCTAGGTAACCAATCCATATGTCTGCATAATTTCTCTCTGCGAGCACTTAACAGAGACCTTCAGTGTCCTTCTGATATTCCACTAGCTGATTTAGGATTGTCTTATTTTTCCCACGAGGTTTGTCATAAATAAATTGAAAAGATACATGTGTAGGTATAAAAGATCACATTGTAACTGTGAGGAGCATCGCTGTTTTCATTATTGCTGTTAAGAAAGAAAACAGGGCAGTTTACAAAAAGGGAGAGTCTGTCTCTTACCTTGATAATTTGCAGTGATGCTGCAGTGCAAAGAACAGTGCTATTTTCCTGAACATTTAAATATGAGAAAACAGTGTTAACAACCCACACGAGTGTTTTGGCTTAATGCCTTCAACAAGCCCCTCTTCCAGCTCAGCAGTAATTGATGCATGCATACCAGTACATCCTGATTCACTCCTTTCAATATACCTCAACATTTTTAAACGACTGTCTTGTGTTTTTGTAAATATCCTTAATTCTACCTATCTGATCTAAGGTGAAACTTAGGGAAGTCTCAGCTGTGTCAGTTCTTGCTGTGAACAATGACACTGGCTCAAAGGAAACCACAAAGCCATATGGGATAAGATGTCTCTTCTTCACCCAGCTGCATCTTCTTGGAAAATGGATAAATCAACATGGATGTTTTACTCATCACTGGGCGCTTCTACACGCCTTCCCAGGTGGCTCGGTGGTAAAGAATCCACCTGCCAATACAGGAAACACGGGTTCGATCCCTGGGTTGGTAAGATCCCCTGGAGAAGAAAATGGCTACCCACTCCAGTATTCTTACCTGAGAAATCCCATGGGCAGAGGAACCTGGCGGGCTACAGTCCATGGGGCCGCAAAAGAGTCAGACATGACTTAGCAACCAAACACCACCACCACCAATTCTACATCTGGTCTCAATGAGGGATTTACTAGGGAAAGTATTAATAAAATTATATACATATTTGTTGAAGTCTAGCACCATTCATCGAATTCAAAAAGGAAATAAATGCCACTACATCTTATCTCCAGGAGATAATTATCCACCATTTGTGATATTCCTGCTCATTTTTCTTGTGGCTTATCTTCCTGTCTCTCTCCTCCATGGGCCAGATGTCAAGTTGCTGCTCCTTCAAGTGAGGCAGACTTCCTTTGCTGCTTTGTGTTTGATGGAGTTTTTCTTTGCTCACTTCACACTCACTGTACACATGAAAAGACGCACCTGCAGAGAGGCTGCAAGCAGTCAGTGACTGCTGTGGGGACTTAGCTGGTGCAGGTCAGAAGCCTACATAAACCTGATAAATTAATAGTGAGACACTTGCTTCGGAGACTGAAACATGAAAACAAATCATCTCATGGTAATATAGAAAAAAAAACTTTAATTCATTTATCATCAATTCCTAATTGTCACTACAATTCAATGAATACAAATGTTCACTCCTAGATGAATGCTTAACAGTTGGATACGTGCAAGCAAGACTTCCCAGGTGATGCAGCGGTAAAGAATCCACCTGCCCATGTAGGAGGCTCAAGAGACTTAGGTTGAATCCCTAGGTTGGGAAGATCCCCCAGAGAAGGATCTGGAGGTAGGGATCAACTCACTCCAGTGTTCTTGCTTAGGAATTCCAACAGGCAGAGGATCCTAGTGGGCTACAGTCCTTGGGGTCACAAAGAGTTGGACATGACTGAGATCTCAACACACACACACACACACGCTTGCATGCTCGAGTACTATTCATTTGACTATTACATATTTTTAATGCTATATGCATGCACAGAATATAAATTATTTATTATAATATATATTAGGAGCTCCAATTTATTCATTTTTAGGTACTCAACAGCCAAGATGTTTTCACATCTGCTTCTCAGACTCTACCTAGCTCCACTGCTCCCCAAACACACCGTTTTTTCTAGATGTGGCCGCCACCTTCTCAGGGCACATCACGAATCAACTTGATTCTTGTCAACCAATTAGCAAATGATTCTTGCCAACCAATTGGGAATCCTCCCATCTCCTGATCAAGTCCAGGCAATGAGAAAGACACTTGTATCTGTGAAGGGAACTCAAAACAGATTTCACTAAATCTATCATGAATATGCAGAAACATCTGGAAAATGGAATGTTTTCCTCTACATCTTAATGGTCTGCCATTACACACAAGTACAGTGCTTTTTGTGAGATTTAATATCAAGCTGAACTTGTTTAAATTCAAGAGTGATAGCACACAGGCGAGAAAAATTAAAGCTAACTTTCTTTCCCTTCTTGTAACTCTAATAGATAGATGCCTTAGAAGAAGAGGATTCACTTTGCGGTGTTTAATTAGTAGATTCATGCTAACTGCTTATATTGAACCATTGGAGCGTTGACTTCAGAATACTTAAAAAAAAATCTCTCCACCTGTTTGAGTAATATGAAGTTTGTTACTGGTATTCATTTAATAAATGTATGTAGGAAAGAATGAGGTTGAAGTAAATTTGTGAAATCAATGTCATGGAGGAATTAATGGGATTTATTTTCCATAGGAATTTTTAATTGAAAACTAATTGACTTTTTTATTGAAACATAGTTGATTTACAACGCTATGTGAATGTCTGCTGTACTGCATAATGATTCAGTTATATCTACATCTATCTATCTATCATCTATATGGGCTTCCCAGGTGGCACTAGTGTTCAGCTGCCAACACAGGAGTCATAAGAGAGTCAATCCCTGGGTCAGGAAGATCCCCTGGAGGAGGGCATGGCAGCCCACTCCAGTATTCCAGCCTGTAGAACCCCATTGACAGAGGAACCTGGAGGGTCATGATCCATAGGATCACCAAGAGTCAGACATGACTGAAGCAACTCGGCACCACACACACATGCGTATTTCCATATTCTTTCTTTATATTCCTTTTCCTTACAGTTTATCATAAGATATGGACTCTAGTTCCCTGTGCTATACGTATAACCTTGCTGTTTACCCATCCTGCATGTCATAGTCTGCATCTCCTAACCCCAAGCCCCCAAGCCACCCCCATTCCCGCCCTCCCTCTCCTTGCGCAAGCACAAGTCTGCTCTCTAGAGCTTCCGCAGGAATTTTTTGATGCATATATCAGAGGATTGATTTTTAGCTCTTGGCTTATAAACACTGTAACATAAAAGAACATGCAGACATGGTGTTGATTCTTTCACAAGGTAAATATGGCAGGCAAACAAGTCTGTGAATCATCCTGGAAATCCTGCAAAAAGAGACTTCCTTTTTCTTTAAATATCTGAGCTGACTTACAGTTCATTTTCAGGAAGCATGTAAAAACTTCTGAGTTGTGTTCCCCTCACAAGTACAAATTTTGAAATACAGGCCAATTAACTGCAAGCTTCTACTGCAACTTGATAATGAGAGGTCAGAAGGAAAAAGAAGGTTAGAGAAGGATTCATTGGAATTAGCCTATTTTACCAAAATGGTGCACTTCCCAGGTGGCGCTAGTGGTAAAGAACCCACCTGCCAATGCAGGAGACATAAGAGATAGAGGCTGGATCCCTGTGTTGGCAAGATTCCCCGGAGAAGGAAATGGCAACCCACTTCGGTACTCTTGCCTGGAGAATCCCATATACAGAGAACCTGGTGGGCTATAGTCCAGGGGGTCACAAAGAGTCAGACACGACTGAAGTGACTTAGCATGCACACCACAGTGGTATATCTCCTTTTCCCTAAGGAAAGAGCACCAGCTTTCATAATTATCCTTAACAGTGAGTATCTATATGGAAAGAAAAGGAAGATTAAAACTTGGTTACTACCTGAAATCTACTAACTCCGTGTTACCAGGCTTGTGATCTTTCCCCAAGCACTTTGCAATCAATGGTACTGTGAATCCTCTTGTTGGTGGTGGCACTATTATTATTATTATTATCAGCATTACTTCCTTTTTTTAGAGAGCAAATCAAAGTGATGACAGAGAATTTTAAACCCTCAAACTCTGAAAATGTACTTAATTGTTCTCATTGTATGGAATTCATTCCCCAAGGAGATATAGCCCTAAAACAGCAATGGTAAACAACAAAAAATAAAAATAAAAAAAGGCAAGGGAAAATGTGTTTGTTAACAAGGGTGCGTTCACAGCCTTGTTTATACTCCTGATGACTGTGAGATCAAATTTGCGCTCATGTTTACTGACCTTGAGGTCCCTGGGATGGGGAAACGGAGCCTGAATGAAACAGAATCCAGCAAAGGAAGGAAGCCTGCAGGCCATCGTGACTCACAAAATTGGCTGCGGTGGGAAAGAGAATTAGCAAGGCCTGTGATGACAAAAGTGAATGCTGATGCAAGGAAATGCAGACAGCCACTGAGTCCTAAAATTAAGTCTAGAAGAGCTTCATTAGTTCTTAATAAGATGTGACAGAAGGGAACATTATCCATATACATTAATGAAGTAAAGTTTGAGAGTTGAATAAAGGTGATGAAATGTGTGCAGAAGCTGGAAATCACTGGAAGTTTTTACTCTTAGAGACTCAAAGTGAAGCATTTTCCAAAAGGATTCTGAAATAGCTGCAGTTACATAGCTAAGGTTGATATATTTGTCAACCGATTCAGAGAATAACTTCATGATAAGGCTGCCGAACCGTTCAAAATCATTGAAAATCCTCTTTCATAGAGTTTGCAAGGATGTGAAACTTGGCTACCCATAACATTTAGAGGGGGAGTGTCTGGCTTCCTTGGTCTCTGAGTCAGGAGGAAGGGATATCAGCCTTGAAGAGGTTCCCTTGCTTAGTGTCAGGCACTGTGTTTCTTTCTGTAGATACACTTCGAAACAAAATTTCATATGCGCTCAAAGAGCTTCCTGGATGGTGCTAGTGGTAAAGAACCCACCTGCCAATGCTGGAGATGCAGGAGACAGAGGTTCAAACCATGGGTTGGGAAGATCTCCTTGTGGAGGAAATGGCAACCCATTCCAGTATTCTTGCCTGGAGAATCCCATGGACAGAGGAGCCTGGTGGATTATAGTCCATAAGGTCTCATAGAGTTGGACATGACTGAACACACACACACACACACACACACACACACACACACGAGGGTTAACTGGGAAAACACTCACCTGTAAGGCGGCTACAGGAGCCCAGCAATGCTAAGCCAGCACCCAGTGTGACCAGAAATCAGGAGTCTGTGTGTGGCCTTTCGCTTCCAGCCCCTTGTCCTGTGAGGACGTGCGTCTGTGACTCAGTCCTACCTGAAGGGCCCTAGGGAGGTCTCAGCAGAAATGTAAGGGAATAAGGAAGAAAACACCCCTCTTCTTCATAAGATGTCACCCTGTCTGCCCCAGAGGGCTGCATCCGTTGCAGCCAGACCAGGAACTGAGGGGTCAGTGTGGCAGAGACACAAAGACAACGACAAACAACAGAAGCCGTGAGACCTCAGCTTGGTTGCTGAGCTGTCGCTCTGACTCTGTACCACCCTGTTTCAGGGCCGTGGAGAATAGAGATCATGTCAGTGTTGATGAAGCCCCTGATGGATCCAGGAACAGGCCACGGGACCCAGAGGCCAGCTCAGCCCACGCCCGTCGGCTGCACAGACTCGGCAAACGCTCTGAGTTGGCCCGGGTGTAAAATGCGTCCACCAGGCGAGGCCCTCTCAGAACCCCCCTGAAGCTGCAGGAGCTTGTCAGGCACCCACACACGGTCGAATCCTAGTGAATGCCAACAGTTCACAGTGCCCAGTGTGTGTCATCCAGCCGGAGTGAGAGAGTGTGGCCTGGGGCAAAGCAGAATACATCAAATACAGAATAGTTATCATTTAATGTTTGTATCATGACTTTGCTTCTACCATCTCAAGTGCAAGTTATGGAAATCGATATTTGGGGGCTCAGAGTTTGATGTTAATACGGTAAATCCTATGGGGCTGTAAAAGAGACTCCTGATGAAAGATAATGATGTATGTGCTCAGTCGCTCAGTCGTGTCAGACTCTCTGCGACCCTGTGGACTGCAGCCCGCCAGGCTCCTCTCTCCATGGGATTCTCCAGGCAAGAATGCTGGAGTGGGCTGCCATGCCCTCCTCCAGGGGACCTTCCCGACCCAGGGATCTGCATGCAACTGATTCCCTTCATTGTTCAGCAGAAACTAACACAACACTGTAAAGCAACTATATCTCAATAAAAAAATATGAAATCTTACTCACAGCCGAAGAAAAGAACAAGTAACACCTATTTCTATATGTAAGCAGTATTCTAAACTCATCACATTTATTAATACCTCTGAGTATGTTATTATTATTTTATTCTGATTTATAGATGTTAAAACTGAGTGACAGAGAGGTTAAGTAACTGACCAAAGTCACACAGCTAGTAATAGACCAAGTGGTAGTTCAAATTCAGGTCATCGGGATCTAGAGTATGTATGATTAAGTGCTCTGCCATCTCTCCTAAAAAATCCAAACAATAAAACAACAAGCGTATGATTGAACAGCATAATTAATATTCTAGAAAAAAAGATTGACTTAAACTCTCTCTTTCCAAACATCTGTAAATGACCAAGTGCTGTATAGTTTTTTTTATTTTGTTTTGTTTTTTTGTTTTTTGAAATTTTTATTTTAACTTTAGTTTACTTTACGTTACTGTATTGCTTTTGCCAAACATTGACATGAATTCACCACGAGTGTACAAGCGTTCCCAAACATGAATCCCTTCCCACCTCCCACCCCATNTAAAACTGAGTGACAGAGAGGTTAAGTAACTTGACCAAAGTCACACAGCTAGTAATAGACCAAGTGGTAGTTCAAATTCAGGTCATTGGGATCTAGAGTACGTATGATTAAGTGCTCTGCCATCTCTCCTAAAAAATCCAAACAATAAAACAACAAGCGTATGATTGAGCAGCATAATTAATATTCTAGAAAAAAAGATTGACTTAAACTCTCTCTTTCCAAACATCTGTAAATGACCAAGTGCTGTATAGTTTTTAAATATATGATGCTGATGAGATAAGTCAGAACCATGCCTGAGTATAATTATGATGAAAAGTGCAATGAACAACACCAAAGGGAATTCCTCGCATTCATGAAAGGTGCTGTCTAACTTCAGTGTGTAAGCAAAGCATCTCCTACTGACATCATCACACAGAGAAGAGCACTGCCTCCCATGGAACACTCCTTAGCAGGCACCAGGCTCTGTGCCGGATGGAGCTGGAACTTGCCATGTTAGCTGTCATGCAGACATTGTCTCAGTACGGATTCTGAAAAAATGCACTTTTGAATTTAAGATTCCGAAAGAACACTGAAGCCACTGAAGGGTCAGTCGTCAACTTGTTTGGAAAACACGCTGAAAACAGCAGTTAAGAAAGCTCATCCATCATAGCCCAGGGATGGTCGTCCAGAAGAACTGAGTGGAGCTGGCCAGACTGTGACTGCACTTGCCGTGGACCCAATGTCTTGCTGTTGTGGGGTCTCTGCCACTTACAGCATCAAACCCTGAACCTGAATGATGACAGAATCCCACTTTCTTTTCAAACACTCTTAGGCTATGAGAGGGCCTTCCCAGGTGACGCTAGTGGTAAAGAAATTGCCTGCCAATGCAAGAGACGTAAGAGACACAGGTTCAGTCTTTGGGTCAGGAAGGTCCCCTGGAGGAGGGCGTGGCAACCCACTCCAGTATTCTTGCCTGGAGAATCCCATGGACAGAGAAGCCTGGTGGATTATAGTCCATAAGGTCTCATAGAGTTGGACATGACTGAAGTGACTTAACACAGAAGCAACTTAGCACACAAGCTCATGTAGGCTATGTAAAGAATAAACTATAAAAATGCAGTCAAACTGCCCTGAATTTAAACAGTTCTTTAGACTTTTAAATACACATTCATGATCATTGCATATTCATTTATTGGAGACACACTTAACTGAACTCCTTGCAGCTGCTATGGACTGTTTGAAACTCAACAGCAGTGGCCACAACAGACAAAATCCTGAACCTCAAGGGGCTTAATTCTAGCGGGAATCAGACAGATGAAAACCATCAGTGGGACTGTGGACGATGCAGTTGCCTGGGACCATGGGTTGCTGGCCTCATGGTTACACGAGTCATGGAGTTACATGACTGTGCACTGAGACTGTGAGCTACTGCCTTCCATGGGGCGGGGGAAGAGACTCTCCAGTCCCTATAACCAGGGACCACTGAAGACGGTATCTGAGTTGAGACTTGGAGGATGAAAAAGCATGTCAGGCAGAAGAAACAGCAAATGTGAAGTGTGGTCACAGCAACAGGTGTGGGCGGACAGCTGGGGGAGGGACCCAGCTACAGGCAGAATGAGCAATCCGTAGGCTTGGGGAGGGGCCAGTACCAAAAAATTACATTGAAGAGGTTGGAAAGGAACCAGATTACATAGGTAGACAGGAAAGGCAGGCATCTGAATTTTTTTATTTATTTACTTTTAATTGAAGGATAACTACTTTACAATATTGTGTTGGTTTCTGCTGATGCTGGAGTGGGGTGCCATTCCCTTCTCCAGGGGATCTTCCCAACCCAGGGATCGAGCCCAGGTGTCCCGAATTGCAGGTGGATTCTTTATCAGCTGAGCCTCCAGGGAAGCCCAAGAATACTGGAGTGATTAGTCTATACCTTCTCCAGCGGATCTTCCCAACCCAGGAATCGAACCGGGGTCTCCTGCACTGCAGGCAGATTCTTTACCAGCTGAGCCATCAGGGAAGCCCAAAGGATAACCGTTTTGCCATATTGTGCTGGTTTCTGCCGTACATCAACACGAATCAGTCACAGGTATACGTATGGCCCCTCCCTCCCACCTCCCATCCCATTGTACCCCTCTAGGTTGTCACAAAGCCCGGGTTTGAGTTCTGCAGTCAAACAGCAACTTCCCACCGGCTACCTGTCCTTCATATGGTTGTGTATATGCATCCAGGCTACTCTGCCCATTCTTCCCATCCTCTCCTTCCCACCCTGTGTCCACAATCTGTTCTCTATGCCTGCATCTCCACTGTGGGGTATCCAACTTTATTCCAAGTAAAATAACAAGACATCAAAGGCCCTCAAGCAGGAGAGCGAAATGTACTGGTTCAAAATTCAAAGCATCATTTTTGCATCGCATTTTCATAATTTTTATCCTCATCAGAACTACAGGAGAAAATTCATTGCTGCCTCTATTCGACACATGAGGAAACTGAGGCTCAGAGAGAGTTGTGTCTTGTATGTGAAATTCAATGAGTCAGAGTGAGAGAACTGAGCCTGAGTCCTCTCATCCTGGGTTTCTCAATACTTTCTTTTCACCAAGGTTGCCTCCTCCATGTCTGACTGTAACCAGCGTGCAGCAAAACGAAATACCAAATAGAAATGTTTTCTTTAAATGTCCACATAGTTTAAATTATTTCAGATTATATTTGTGGCATTGGGTGGAGAGGACGAGAAACAAAAGCATGGCCAAAAATGCACTCAAAGATTTACTCTGCAATAAGAATAAAGAAATAGTTTGAAATAAAAAGATTTATTCAAATTGACTGAAATAAACCACATGAGGCCAGGCTAATGAGGCTATATTTAAACACTTCGCTGTAAACTGTCACCCCCCCTTTCTCCTCGTGGGTGAAGACATCTGCCTGAGCGCCCACCCCACCGCCTGCAGCCTCCTCGCTGGGGCCACTTCTGGTCGAGGGTGGCCATCCCCACCCAATGGCCACGCCACCCATTAGCCCCTCTTGTGTTCTGCATATTACCTCCAGCATCTACCACGGTCCCTAACACAAAGAAGAACATGCAGTAAGTATTTTATAATTAACATCATCTCTCTAAACACAGGAAAAACACAAGGATCTAAGCAGCCAACCTATTGAGACAGAGATAGCAATGGGTAGGATATTGTCCAGAAAAAAAGGAAATAATTGAGGAAATAAAAATTAGAGAAGGATTCCCTGTTGGTTCAGTGGTTACGGCTCCACGCTTCCACTGTGGGGGCCACAGGTTCGATCCCTGGTTGAGGAACTAATACTCAGAATGCCACACAGCATGGCCAGAAATTAGAGAAGAACTTAATAAATCTTCAGAATTAAGATTTTAAGAGTTTAAGGAGTCTTACGATTAAGAGAGAAAGAAACCTTTATTTCCATTAGCATGGCTAAATAGATATACCTTGACCATCCTTTGGTTAAAAACCAAGTCAGAACGCCTAAACAAAGTGAGAGTAGGGCTCCGTGGAGGTAGACAGCCTGGAAACCCAGCTACCCCTTGAAGATATGCACAGCACTGAACACCTTGAAACTCTGGGTTCGGCAGCCTGGGGATTGTGGGGTCAGGGGACCAGTCACGGTTTGTTTGGGGTAGGGAATGATAGATCTCTCTGCAAGTAAACCAAAGTTTGAAGGGGTCAGTCTTGACTGCGAGAAGACTGTAAGAACACAGGTCTCTCTTGAACCTCGACAGAGTTGAAACTAGAGACTCAAAAAGAATTAGAACCCAGACACATATACATATTACTATGTATAACATAGGTAACTAACGAGAATCTCCTATATAACCCAGGGATCTCCACTCAATGATCTGTGGTAACAAAGAGAGGATATATGTATATGTACATGTATAACTGATTCACTTCACTGTACAGCAGAAACCAACACAACATTGTTAAGCAAGTAAACCCCAGTAAATTAAAAAAAATTAAAAGTCCCAAACAGTCCCACAATCCCTATCAGATCCTTTTCAAAGATGTTTCCAAAAAACACCAAGAGATCACCACGAGTTTCATCAAATATTCAAGGATCAAATGCCTCTTGCATAAACCATTTCAGTTCCAGAAAAAGATTCCACAAGTGTGGTCAGTATGGCATTAGAATACTGACCCCAGCAGGCTCAATGCAAGAAAGAAAATGAAAGGCCAGCCTCGCTTGTGAACACTGATACAAGAGACTGCAAACCAAGTCCAACAATGTAGGAAAGTTTTAATAGAAAAGTTAATAGTCAAATCAATTAAGGAATTCTATCACATGAATATATCAACGAGGTTACATTTCATGATCATCTCATTAGATGCGGAAAAGTGATAAAATTTAATAGCCTTTCATAATGAAAATTTATACAAAATCAGAAAAGAAAAAAATGACTCTCAAGGTAATAATCCTCAAACAAAAATATATAGCAGGTTTCATGCTTAATGATTCAGTGATTATGATCAGGAACAAGTCAGGAATCTCCTCCTGATAGCAACACTATTCAACCTTGTCCTGAAGCATATTGCCAGCATAGTGAGATAAGAAAAAAAGATGAAAATATAAATAATTGAAAGAAAAATTATCACTATTACGTATTATAGATTATTAGAATTAATATTAGATGCTAGCTATATAATTGTTATTTAGCCTTTATGCATACTCTAATTTTTAAATTGTAAATAGACAATAATTTGAAACAGTTGTGTGGGTGTGCATGCCTGATCAGTCACAAAGTCATGTCCAACTCTTTGCAACCCCATAGACTGTAGCCCTCCAGGCTCCTCTGCCCACGGGATTCTCCGGGCAAGAATACTGGAGTGGGGTGTCATTTCTTCCTCCAGGGGATCTTCTCAACCCAGGGATCAAGCCCAAGTTTCTTGCGTCTGCTGCACTGGCAGGTGAGTTCTTTACCACTGGGCCACCAGGGAAGCCCACACTTATTAATAGGTTCTCTTTTATTTAATCCAAATAACAAAAGTCCGGCAAATCACTATGTTTGTTCCCATTATTACAGATTCTGCAGCTCTTGTGCCCCCAGGGACCAGGGCTGGAAGAGGAGCCTGCTCAGATACTCCGGCTTCAAGGCTCCTGCTGGTGGGCAGCCCCTCCGAGGGCCCTAGATGTGAACAGAGTAAACAGCTCACCTGATACTGAAGCACCACCGTGAAAGCAAACTAGCCGCACGCTTCATCGGACTTTCCGTGCTCTTTTCATTTAAACCTGTTCTATCCAAGGCAATGTTAACTGGGGGGAAGCAGAGAGAGATTTCCAGTGTCTTGATTGTTTTTTCAAACACACCTGGGTGGCTGATTTAGTTCATCCACTAAGGGGAATGTAACTGGCCTTCCTTCTTTTTCTAGAAAGACATCATCAACAGAGATGCGTCAAGAGACTGGGAAAGAAAATACATATACCTGCAGCAAAGATATAAAACGTTCAAAGATTCAACAAATGAAGCAAATCATCTCTGAATATCCAATATTCCAAGGAGGCTGCATAATTTGCTTTGCTCAATCAGACCCTTAAGCTAAGTCTCTTTAAAATGGCTTAATGCCGCTTCCCCACCCCAACATCACCAGCTTCACGTCCTCCCAAATTTGCTCGTCTCTTCAATAAGCACCGGGTCATTGTTCCTTCTCTTCGGAGGATGTTCTTGTCTCATCATGGAGTAAGCATTTTTTCAGAACTAATTACTTCATTTGTCAATAGCTCAGGAAGTATGACCTTAAATTATTACTTTCGATAACTGTTTTTGAAAATCCATAAGCCAATAAAGAGAGTCTTAAGAAAAGAAAGTCTGTGCTTTTTGAGGCAGTATTCTAACCATCCTGGTTTATCTGTTTATACTGAAAAGCCTGATGGGGACCAGAGACCCCTGCTGGGGGGCTCTTAGAGCTTTCCAACGCCTCTTCAACAAGGTCAAATGAGTCATAGAGACAGGCAGGCTTTGTTTCGCCCCAGCAGTCCTGATTGTCAGGGGAAGACACTCAATTTAGAATCAGAAAATCTGGAATTCAAGTCAAGTTCTCTTGTTTAGAAGCTTAGAAAATTACCTAGAATTTCTGTTTCATATGTGTAAGTGTGGGGATCAAAATATCTACCTAACAAGGTTTCCTGAGATTTAAATGATGCATTTTACCCGAGTGCCCACTGAAATGGAAAAGCTATCTAGGAAATATTAATATAAGGCATCACCAGGACAAGACAGTAGCCCAGATGAGTGGAAGGGAAAACAGAAAGGCATTACCTTTGACCTATACAGTGGTCATGCATGCTAAGTCGCTTCAGTCCTGTCCGACTCTTTGGTACCCCATGAACTGTAGCTCACCAGGCTCCTCTGTCCATGGGATTCTCCAGGTAAGAATACTGGAGTCAGTTGCCATTTCCTCCCCCAGAGGATCTTCCAGACCTAGGGATCAAAACTTAATCTTCCGTGTCTCCTGCATTGGCAGGCAGGTTCTTCCTATTACTGAGCCACCTGGGAAACCCATACAGTGGTCAAGAATCTGTAAAAACAATGAAAACAAAAGCTGAAGTTTCAAACATGGCTCATCAAGAAATTGTACCCTTGCTTAATTACAGATGTGTAGGATTTGCAAGGGTGTTCCAGTGAGTAAGAAAATCCAGGCGCCACCTGTCAGCTTCAGCCAAGAGAGATCAGGCAGGCTCAGCATGATCCTGACAAAAATAACGAAGTGGGAACCCCAGTTCGCCAAGCTACAGTCAGTTGTTTTGTACAGCGGAGGCCGGGTAGTGGTTTAGATAAGAGGTTATTTCAAAAACAATCTCAGACAGAATAATAATACTAGGCTGATTTGGGTCCACATTAAATGTGCATTTAAAAAAATTATAAGCAATTCAAAATCTCCAGATTTCACAGCAGCAGAGAGAACTGACCCTGTGCCGTAGCTGTTGGTAAGTGGCAAGGCTCTTTTCTGTATCCAGAGGAAGCAAGCAAACGGATGACTGCCGCTGTGATCACTACCGTGTGTGCAACACATGCTTAGATTTTGATGGGGAACAAAATGACGACCTCTCTATTTCTTCAGGTGCTAAGAAGGAAATGAACTTCTTTTAATTGAAAATTTTATTGAGATCGTTATGTGTTTACATGCAGTAAAAGAAGTCATATAAAAGATTCTGTCTACATTTTATGCATTTCCCCTAATATCAACATTTTGCTAAAAAGAAAAAAAGCTAGACTACTGTTAAAAACTAAGATATTTACATTGATAAAATTTACCACTTTTATTCAGGTTTCCCTAGTTTATTTGAACATATAGTGTGGGGATGTGTGCGTGTTTAGTTCTGTTCAATATTAACATCTGTGCAGGCTTCTGTATTTACCATCAGAGTCAAGATACAAAATATTCTGTTACTCCAAGGATCTCTCCTATTGATTTTTTTTTTTTTTATAACCACACTGATACCCACCTTCAGTCTAATCCTTGGTAACTACTAATTTTACCAGCATTTCTAAAATTTTGTCATCTCAAGAATGTGATTTATTTAAGTGGAATGTAACCTTTGGGACTGAATTTTCAAAGAGCACGATTACTGAAGGTTCCTCCAAGTTGTTATCCTTTTTGGAACGGTAGGGTGGTAATAGCCATTTGACAGGTGATATTTGTGAGGTGATATCTCATGGTGGCTTTGAATTGCATTTCTTTGATGATTAATGATGTTGAGCACCATTTTGCACACTGCTGGCCATCTGTATGTTTTATTTGGGGAATGTCTATTCAGATTCCCTGCCCCCTTTTGATTGGATTGCTTTTTATTTTGTTATTGAGTTTTATGAATTCCTTATATGTTTTGGCTATTAATCCCTTAACAGATAAATAATTTGCAAATATTTTCTCTCTTCTCCCAGGTTGCCTTCTGATTTTGTTGATGATTTCCTTGTGGTATTGTATTTTTTAATTTTGATTTTCATGTGTTTGGTGCTAATATATAAAAATACGATTAATTTTTGTCTCTTGATCTTATACCTTGCAAACCTTAATAACTCTCTTACTAGTTCCAAGGTTTCATTTTTGTAGAGTCCTTGGAATTTTCTACATAGACAATCATGTTCTATGTAAATAAAGATTTGTCTCTCTGAAGTATTTGGTTATGTCAAATTAGATGAAAAAAGAAAAAGTGGAAAACTTTATACTGAGTATAGACTGATGAGATGACAGAATAAGGAAAAATCAACAGTTTTTATGAATAGCTGTTCTGTGAAGTGCTAGAATTTTTATATGCAGAAAATTAACAAGAGAGGGGAGGATTTTTATAATATTAACATCAGTGTATCTCTAAGTGACATAAGACAAGACCCAGGGTTTAATTCTTATACATGGAGTTACATGCTACTGATGATAACAGCTCCAGCACCTTAATAATTTCCATTTAGCACCTGCTATAAGCCAAGAGAGGTTTGATCCCTGGGTACCGTTACCTGGAGAATCCCACGGACAGAGGAGTGTTGCAAAGAGTCAAACGCAACTACAGGACTGAGCACTTCATTCTACACATGCCAAGAGCTCAGTTAATTTTCATTAAAGTTCTGATCATATTTGTTGTCTCTAATCCTTATTTATCTTTCTTTTTTAAAATTGAAATATAACTGATTTATAGTATTTTGTTATTAATAGCTTCAGGTGTATAGCAAAGTGATACATACATATATATATATATATATATTCCTTTTCAGATTCTTTTCCATCATAGGTTTTTATTAACAAAGGTGTTATGCAATAAGTCCTTGTTGCTTATCAGTCCTCACTTTTCTCCTTCTTGGGCTCTACCTTTCACCCTTGCCACACCACCAGGATAACTCCGACAGTAGTTAGCAGTGATGTGTGTGTATAAAGTTCAAGGTGCGTTGTTCTCTGCAGTGCCCCTCTGTTGCTCCGGTATTGATGTCTTTCTGGAATGTTCTCCCTCCCTTGGCTCCTGGTCCCCTCCTAGCCAGTGTCTATACCTCGGTCTCTTAGCAGGTTCTTTCAAAGGTCCTTGCTTCTTTGCTGGTGGCATTTCTGAGGGCCCTGTTGTTTCCCCACCACCTCTGTCTATACTCCAGACTCCATAGATCCTATGCTAACCTCATGGTTTCATCCTGTTTGCTGGTGTGGGCCTGTGATGTGACCAAGTTCTGTCTCCTCCAACTACTGTTGGTTCAAAATGCAGTCCCCTCCCTGTGTCTAATCATGTGCCTTCCTCTAAACTCAAACCTGAAAGCAACTCAATGCTGTCATCAGGATTATCTGTAAAATCTTTGTGACAATCATTGCTTTGACTTTATTTCTCCATTGTCCATGCTCTGGACCATGTCCTGGCCACAGCTGGGGCTGCTGAAAAGTGACTTCCAGAAAAACAGAACTGACTAATGAGAAATGCAGTGTTGAGAAGCAGAAATACCTTGAATAGAAGATTACTTTGTTTCCCAATGTGGACAAAATAAGCTTAATGGTCTCTGAAAACACCAAATAAAGAGGAAAATAATTGCTTCATCTTGTTGAGGGTAGTGAGCTCTGAAATTGGATAAAATAAAACAAAGGAATCAGCTTGTTTTACCATCATTGTCATGCTGAAAATTAGCAAAAGAACACTGACAAAGGAATGGGACACTCATAAGCCAAGGAAGTCAACCTATTCATTTNTTATTTATACAGTTTGAGATAGTTTTGAAACTTTAGTATCAATAGTTAATATATTTACAAATACTGAAAGTAAAGAAACTGGAAGAAATGACAGGCAATTTAAAATAATAATAATAATCAAAATAACTTCCAAATCTCTACAGAGTAACAAGAAAAATTGATCAACTCATTATTATAGGATTAATATTTCATTGACTAAACATCATGTTCTTTTCTTAAAGCAGGAGAAGTCCAAATTGCATTATTTTCATTTGTTTTATATCCTTGTCTTTCAAACAAGCTTAAAAGCACTTTCTGGGAAGGAAGTATGTCTTCTCTTTATTTTTATAGCCCAACCAAATTCCCCACAATAATATCTAGTACAATGCTTCAGGCTCTGTATATCTCACTCAGTAGTAAAAACTGAAATTACAGTTTGCTTTGTATTTTGTGAGTTTGATACCCAGGAAAACCTCCTGAGTTTAGCTCAAATAAACCCTTAAAAATTTTAATGAGAACAAATTAGTTTTACAAATGCACATACAGATTGGACATAAAATCAACTGTCTTTGGGGACATCATTTCCATAGACACATAATTAATTATAGCCACGAAATACAATATAAATAATGCACATTCACATTTTTCACATTTTGAAATGAAAGTACAGACATATTTGACTCATTCTACCTGACAAGCCAGCGCCATCCAAATCAAATTGAAGCTTTTTTCTTACGGAGCAATCAAGTCTCTAATTAGGACTGGCATTTCACCCATCATTCTCCTATCATAACCACTGCAGCCTGTGCTTCTGACAGCCTGAAAAAAGCTGGGTGGGAAAAATAACAGGGATAAAAATGACTTTAAAAAAATAGAACTATGGCAGGAATGTGATTAAAACAAAAAGGTCTAAAAATTAAATATATTTCAAGAGACAAATATATACGGTTAACTATAAACAATTTGAATTTTTCAAAAGAGGATTTTTCTATGTCCCTTCAACCAACTCAATATTCACAACCAGCAATCTGCTTTAATTATTATTTTATGAAATAACAGCCCAATTTTTATTTCCCAGACTCATCCTCTCCTCCACACTTTGCCTGGCTCTGCCATTTACCCCCAAACCTCTTAATCTATGTGGTTGTGTGTGTGTGTGTGTGTGTGTGTGTGTCTGAATTCAGCATGCCAACACTGAGATCATTCTGCCCTCTATTTACAACAGCCAGGGCATGGAAGCAGCTAAAAGCTCATCAACAGAGGGGTGGGAAAGGAGATGTGGCACATGTATGTAAAGAGATATTAGTCACACAAGAGGGTGAAATGATACCATCTGCAGCAACATGGAGGAACCTAGAGATTATCACACGTGGAATCTAAAAAAGAGGGGTACAAATGAATTTATTTACAAAGCAGAAGTAGAGTCACAGATGTAGAAAACAAATTTATGGTTACCAGGGGATAGTTCAGTTCAGTTCAGTCGCTCAGTCGTGTCCGACTCTTTGCGACCCCATGAATCGCAGCACGCCAGGCCTCCCTGTCCATCACCAACTCCCAGAGTTCACTCAAACTCACATCCATCGAGTCAGTGATGCCATCCAGCCATCTCATCCTCTGTCGTCCCCTTCTCCTCCTGCTCCCAATCCCTCCCAGCATCAGAGTCTTTTCCAATGAGTCAATTCTTCCCATGAGGTGGCCAAAGTACTGGAGTTTCAGCTTTAGCATCATTCCTTCCAAAGAAATCCCAGGGCTAATCTCCTTCAGAATGGACTGGTTGGATCTCCTTGCAGTCCAAGGGACTCTCAAGAGTCTTCTCCAACACCACAGTTCAAAAGCATTAATTCTTCTGCACTCAGCCTTCTTCACAGATAAGGGAGGGGTAAATTGGGAAACTGCGACTGACATATACATGCTATTATATGTAAAAGAGTTAACTAACAATAACCTACGGTATAGCACAGGGAACTCTATTTAATACTCTGTAACAGCCTATATGCAAAAAGAATCCAAGAAAGAGGAGACCTGGCTGATTCCCTTACTGTGCAGCACAACATTCTAAATCAACTATATGCCAATACTTTTATTTTAAAGTTAGTATTGTTAATGCAGATTTACATTTGGGTAATTATATTTGCTGTGTGTGTATGTGTGTGTGTTACTTGCTCAGTTGTGTCCAACTGTTTGTGACTCAATGGACTGTAGCCCACCAGGCTCCTCTGTCTATGGAATTCTCCAGGCAAAAATCCTGGAGTGGATTGCCATTCCCTCCTCCAGAGGATCTTTCCAACCCAGGGATTGAACCCTGGTCTCCTGCCTCACAGGCAGATTCTTTATGGCTATGCGACTCATGAAAAACTATTTAAATAGAAAACAAACAAATGGTACCATCTTCTTCCTACAGCGTTGGCCTTGAGACTGTAAATGAAAGTGAAAGTGTTAGTCGCTTAGTCATGTCCAGCTCTTTGTAACGCCATGAACTGTAGCCCGCCAGGCTCCTCTGTCTGTGGGATTCTCCAGGCAGGAACACTGGAGTGGGTTGCCACTGAGACTGTAAACTCACCTGTAATCCATCCACTCAGTTGCCAGCCTAGGGATGTTTCACCCCTGTATTCTCCTCTAGCCACATGCGCTGACACCACCCTGCTCCATGTCCTTGTCACTGGTCCCCGGACTGGCAATGGGTCCCTACCAAGGGCAGACCCCACCTCCACCCCACCCTCCTTCAGTCTCAGTGGAAAGACAGTCAGTGAAGTTCCTCTCTCAACACTGTTGATTCTTCCTTGTGCCCTGAGGAAGCGATTCCAAGCACCACGCTGTGCAGAAAACCAAGATAAGAGGTTTCATGGAGAGTAAAGGATGGTGGGTTCTGGGGCCATATATTTCAGGAGGCTGTCATAACAGATAGTCTACTTTATTGCAGACTTTTAGAGTTTTTAATGTGAGAATGAGCCCTGGCAGTCTCCCAGGAGGAGAAAGTAATACCCAATGTTTCCTAAACTTTATATGACCATCAAATCCTTTCCTTTTTTTTTTTTTTTTTGAATACACTTACTAGTGTCTAGAGGAATACAGCTGGGATATGTTAGTTTATAAGATTTACTCTAAAGTTTCTTAATTTAAAAATTTTCTCTTGAGTCACATGTGACTAGAATTTGAGGTGGGTTGAGAAGAAAAGAAGGATTTCGACAGAAAAAGTCAGGGGAAGGAGGGTTACAGAGATAAAGTAAGGACTTAGACCTGGAGAAGTGTAGCTGCTAGAAAGACATATTGATTGTCAGAAAGGGGCATTCAGGGCCTTTGTGCCTACTTTTTAGATTATAGATTTTTTTCAGAAAATTGGAACAGGTAAATAAGGCTGATTCTTCCAAGCTGACTTGGGCATCTGCTCCTTTGAAGTAGTTCTTCATTAATAGTTCAAGCACACACTTTGAAATAATTCAAGCAAACATGGGCTTTTAGCCTTAGAATGACTTGGAAACTTATTTTATAACATGAAATAAGAATACATTGATACAGCTACTTTGATATGTCAAAATACCAAGCAGTGGGCAGAATTGGCACCCCCCACCTCCACTCTGATCCTTGTCTGTCTTCCTCCCATCCTGACCCCAGTCCTAGGAGTGTGCAGGAGGTCACGTAAGGCTGAGAATGCTTCCCACATTACTCAGTACAAGAGAGACCTAAACTAGTCAAATTCACAGAAACAGAGTAGAATGGTGGTTGCCAGGGGCTCAGGGAGGGGGATATGGAGACTTTGACAGCTGTGGTCCTGATACACAAGATGACTAGCCTCCAGCATCCGCCCTACAGCATGGCACCCATAGCCGGCAGTGCTGGACTGTGTAATTAACACCTGGTGAAGAGGGCAGATCTCATGGCAAGCGTTCCAGCTGCAATAAAACAGCATAACATTTAAAAGGCAGAGTCATTTTTGTATTGAATATTTTGTCTCCATCCAAACGACAGAGTTGCTTGCATCAAATTCACCGTCTCAAAGCAGTGGCTTCAGGATGTTGGTGACTCTGTTCTCACATCTCCAGCTTCATCCTGGGAGATGAAGTAGACTACCACGTGCTAGGCAGTCTTGCTAGCTTGTTCCTGTACTACCTCATTTAATCTTCTCAAGGACTTTATCATACCAGTGAGGACCAAAGCAGAAGGTTGTGTAGCTTGCTGGGGTCTTGTGCGACGCCAATGGTGTCGTTGAGACTGAACCAAACTGGCCGAGGGCAGAGCTCACACCCTTCACCACGTAGAGATAATATTTCCTATCTGTGCCCCATGAGAGAATTGAGTGAATCATTCCACATATCTGAGCCTCATCTTCCATCAATAAAATAAGACTCATTTTGCCCACACAGGACATCATTTTTATGAATGCTTTTAGGATGCTATCAATGCAGATAGTAGTAATAATGACAGATAGAACCAGACATAGTCAGGAACTACCACCCTTGGTGACGTGGCTATGGGTCAGCACCATTTGGACCCCTACTCATGCCCGTGGACATGTGAAAAATGAGCTGAGGACCATGCCGGCAGCCTATCCAGCTTATTCATTCTTCCACGGTTTCCTAAGAGGTAGAATTGTATAACTGGATTCCCACAGTAGCTGATTAGTTCTCCTTCTGGAAAAACAGAAGCAGAATCGATACCTTTGCTCTAACATAGAGACTCTTTTAATGTAGCCATTCCCTGTGCCCTTCATCACTCTTTGTGTTTCTGGCTGAACAGCTGCTGGACATCATGGTCTCAAACTTGTTAAATTCGATTTAATTAGAGCAAGAGAAACACTTGAAGCAGAGAGGAATCAGCGAGGACAGCAGGAGAAAATTCCCCGCCGTGCAGGACTCACAAATTCTAAGAAATCCTTAAGGTCAAGTGCAGCCTTTAGAGTGAGAGGAGGCCTCTAATTTCAGCAATTCAATTGGCAATGCTTTGACTTTGTTGGGGGAAAGGAACACAGGGTCCTAGCTCATCTTACTGTCAAGGTCTCTGACATTTCGAGACACCACACTGAGGGGACACTCCTTGCAAAGACCCCTCTCTCCATTTTTTTCCTCCCTCCAAACCATAAAAGTTAACGTAATACTCTGAGAGAGGTAAATAATGTGTTTGCCTCCACGGTAGATACATATGTGCATACTTAGACTGCTCCTGTTTTTGTGGTTTAGTCACTAAGTCATACTCAGCTCTTTTGCAAGCCCCCGGACTGTAGCCCACCAGGCTCCTCTGTCCATGGGATTCTCCAGGCAAGAATCCTGGAGTGGGTTGCCATTCCCTTCTCCAGGGGACCTTCCCCACCCAGAGATTGAACCCGCATCTCTTGCATTGGCAGGCAGATTCTTTACCACTGAGCCACCAGGGAAGCCCTTAGAATGTTCTCCTTGCCCATACATATTTGGAGAATTAAAGGAAAGCAAACATTTAGGATAACAGCTAGATTAAAACCAGACACACATCCGAGCAAGGTCAACGCTGTCGTGTCTCTACCAGGCCCTTTGTTTAATGGCCGAGTGATGGCTGAGGAAGCTCTCCCCTTGCCTTTCTTTTCTGCCCATGGGGACAGGTCGGCTTCAGTATCTCGCCACCACTTCCAGATGCCTGGTGGTGTTTGCAGAATGGCTAAGAGTCATCAGTGAGGAAAACCCCGGGACACCACAGCAAGGGCTGTGACAGCACTCAGCTGCGAAGCATAGGGCTGTTACCCCACCAGTGGCTCCAATGAGGCTGCGGCAAACCCAGCGAGGGCTGACATTTATCCCGACCAAGTCTCCGAACGCCTGAGCTTTTAACCTTGCATATTCAAAGGCCCAAATGTCTTTTTGATGAGGTGGTAAGGGAGTAGTCTTGATTTCATTTAGCCATGATTAAGGCCTTTGGCAAAATGCATATATTAGCACACAGAGCGCTGATGGGGAAGATGGAATTACGTGATTTCCTCATAGCTGTTGTAGTTTCAAATGCCTGATGGTGTCTATTTGTCTCCATAAGCCTTTATAAGCTTCATTACTTTAGTCCCTTTATTATTGCCTGGCGTACAAGACTAAATCTAGCTTTCTGGGACTCACTGAGTCTTATTCTGAACACCCTCTCACTAGAAGGCATGCATTTCAGTTATACAGGCACGTATACCCATTAAAGTTAAATTGCAGGTTCTATTTGAAATAATTAGACAAATAGAAGGAAAAATAAAAATACACAACAACACTGATATCTTTGTTTGGGCTTCTATGACAAAATAACTTAGACCGGATGGCTTATAAACAACAGACAGTTATTATTTCTATAGTTCTGGAGCCTGGAAGTCCAAGATTCGAGGGTCGGCATGGTCAAGTTTTGATGCGAATCCTTGCAGGTTGCATATTGCCATCCCCTCCTCATGTCTTCACCTGCTGGAGGGCCGAGAGAGGAAGTGAGCTCTCTAGCAACTGTTGTAAGGGCATTAATTCCATTCAGGAGGCCTCCCCCCTCATAGCCACATCCTGCCCTGCTGCCTCACTTCCTAACAGCACTCCATCTGAGGACAGGGTCCCAACATGAATTTGGCCTGGACATAAACATCTAGTCCATAACAACCGTACAATGTGTATTCATACAAGTCCATAACAACGAAATAATTTGGTGTTCATACAAGGCCATAACAATCATGCAATATGGTGTTCATACAAGTCTGTAACAACCATACAGTATGGTGTTCACGCAAGTCCATAACAATCATACAACATGGTGTTCATACAAGTCTGTAACAATCATGTGTGTTCACACAAGTCTGTAACAATCATACTAAATCTGGGATTGCCAGATATAATCACGACAGACATCAAGATGCTCTGTAGAGTGATTTGAGTGATTTCATTCTCGGATTTACAGGATGGTCAGGGCAGGTGGACAGAATCTGATTCAGGTACAAGCCATGTGGCGAAGAAGGGAGGAAGTGCAGTGATTGCAAAAACCCTGAAATGAGTGACTGAGCTGACTAAAATCTGTCTGCTTTTAAGTTCACCACGAACTGGTAATTCTAAACAAAGTCAGTGATAAAATATACATCCCTGGAGAAAAGGGGGAGATATTTTGTTGATGTAAGTTCTCAATGGTTGCTGTGGTTACTAGAGAATTTTAATAACATATATGCAAGCTACAGATTTACACCTTTTTATTCCTCTTCTTTAATAAACATCACGGTCTCCATGAAAGTTAAATGAGGGATTCCCCACTTCACAGTCTTCCTGTGAGACAGGTAGAATTAGAGCAGTGCGATTTTCTTTGGACTCCATTCATGTGTTCACTGTACTTGTTCTATATAATGCTACAAAAAGCAGCACCAAAAAACAAAACACAGTGACACAGCGGTGGTAGCCTGCGAGACTGAACAGAGTTACTTCCACTTTCTCATCCTATGTGACCACTTAGAGAGCTTCATTTGTGTTTAAATTTTTAGTGCTGTGACATAGAGTTTTCAGTATGAAGTGTAATATTTTTGTTTCACAAGTGCAAATTTTAGTACAAGCATAAAACATTCAGAAAATATGTCACTGGATTTAAATATTGTCTTTATCACCAAAAGTAAGTCTCCTTTTATAACTGTTCATCTTTGTTGTTTTTTTTTTCTTTAAAAAAAAGTATGAACCAAGAAAATGAGATGATTCATCAGTGGCAAGATTTAGCAGCTATGCAAATTGTTGTGCAGAGAAATACCTGTTAGGAATCTGTTCAGGGTGTCAAGTGCATGAGGAATGCCATTGTCTTCAACGATTTTCAAAGTATTGAGTTTGACAAGGTGAATTTCTTTCACTGCAGGGAGAACCTTAGGCTCCATTCTAGCTAAGACTGATCGTGATAAATTAACCTAAAGGTGTAGGGATGCTTTGTGCTAATGAAATTTGACACTACATATCCAAACTGATTTCTGCAAACATGATGTGTCTCCGTGGCAGGAAGCCCTCTTGGCAATGAGGCCATGTGTGTGATCTGGGAAGTGGATATCTTGCCTCTTGTCTTCTATGTAAAACACTCCTGCAATCCAGCACCTGCTGGGCTCAATTAAGCACCACAGGAGCTCAGTAAAGGTGACCAGCGATGCATGGAACTTTCTAGGCCATGTGAAAACTACTTAATTTCCCAGCTTCCTAATCTCTGTATGTAAAATGGGGAGACTGTTTGTCGCTGCCATGCTTACAACCACAGTAAGGTTTCGTAAAGGTATTTCTCTAAAATTATTTCCGACCCTTAAAACTAGATGTTTATTTGCCCAAGTCTCAGACTGCATGGCTAAAGAAAAATAGTTTCTCAGGCAAGTGTGAATGTCAAAGAAACAGTATCCCTCAGTCTCTTGGTTTCCCAAATAATTTGGATGACTTGCATGTACTACAAGAAGATTTTATTTCTGAAGAGACTGAGAGTGCAAATGAATTTTTCATCTCAAAAGATGCAAACACATTTCACCCTTGATCTTCTGTTCGTCTAGTGGCACACACTCTTTCTAAGGAGTGGTCTCATTGCTTCAGCTGCCAACTGTTTGCTGGTGACTTAAATCTTTATCTTAAACCCTGACCTGTCCACCGAATTTTCATTGTACACACATACCCACACCCACACTCACACACACACACACACACACAGGTCTGTAGAACAGCTCTTCCTGGAGATCTATGGGCACTCAAATCAGCCAAAGCTATTTTCTTGCTTTCCTCTGTATTTACTTTTCAAGCATTTTGGTCCTGGGTTTCTAAAACCAGCCAAGCATCCCTCAGGACAGACTCTAGAAGTGACACTGGAGAAATTTTTTTTCTTCCCTTGCAAGTCTTACAATTTCAAGCATCAGGATGAGATGTCTCCAGGTCCTTTCCCCCCTCCCCCTTCCCCCGGCACTGTCCTCATTCCACATTCAGTAATATCTCCCTGGATTACTGCGGTGGCTAAGTATCAGCCTTCTCACCTTATATCCTGTGCTCCTCAAATTCAAGTCAAGAAGACTCTAGGGGATTTCCCTGGTGGTACAGTGTTAACATTCTGTGCTTCCATTGCAGGGAACATGGGTTCCATCCCTGATCGGGGAAATTCCACAGGCCCATGTGATGCAGTTGGAGGAAAAAAAGACTCTACAATGATCTGTCTGCACTGAAATCTAATGGTGACATTCTCCTGATTCACACTGTCACTACTCATTGTCCAAAGTGATGTTTCTAGGGAGAGGCCTACTGCTTGTATGGAAACATGCATGTGGATTATGGGTTGTCACAAGGAGGGGGGCAGAAGGTGATGATACTTAGCAATGAAGCCAGAGGTTCCAGACGTTTTGCTCCACATGAGATATTTTGCCCAGAAACACAAAGTACTTGTATGGTTTTACTATATGCTGATTTTTCCCGGAATGCATCTACCTTGCACTTTGCTTTATTCTGAAACATAGCAAGTGTTATTCAACATTTTAGAAAATCACATCACTGCAATGTCTCCTGCTGTCTGAGTCATCAATATGATACTTATATTTCTGCCTGCATTCAGAGCTGTCACGCGTACCACTATTCTATGTTTAATTTAAGCATCTCACAGCATCATCGTGTTTCCTAATGCGAGTATATGCAAATGTTTACATACTTAAATATATGGTGTGTGTGTGCTCACTTGTGTCTGACTCTTTACAACCTCATAGACTGTAGCCTTCCGGGCTCCATTGAATTTTCCAGGAAAGAATACTGGAGGGGGTTGCCATTCCCTTCTCCAGGGGATCTTCCTGACCCAAGGATCGAACCAACATCTCCTGCATTGGCAGGCAGATTCTTTGCCACTGAATCACCTGGGAAGCCCATGTAAATATTTATTATTATATTATAAATAAGTTTTCCTTTGCATTTCTTTCATATTATAGTAAAAGCATTATCTTGACTTTTTAAAATTAACATTGTAGAAAGGTTACAGGATCTTCAGACTTCAAGACAACAAAAAGAGCATCATTAAACACCTGCTGGAAGTAGCGGGCAGTGTGTCTGGTAGGAATAAGAGGCTCTGTCTTACTTAGGAAGGCAAACACAGACCCCATGACCAGCCACAGACCCCATGACCTACTTCTCTACGTTCATCTCCCACCAACACCAGCCTGTCTTGCTTGCTTCATTGTTAAGTCTGGTAATCCTAGCTGCTAATAATTCTCCAGTCCACAATATTAGCTCTTACCACGTGCCTTCATGGATGCTTTCTGTTGCCTACAGAGCTCTTCTCCATTGTTCCACTGGGCTGCCTTCACTCCACCCTTGAGACATGTTCCACTGGGAGCCTGTGCATGGTGGGGCGACCGTGCATCATCAGATGTACCAGGCTGTACATGCTTCTCTCCCCAAGATATTGTGAGCCCACTGAGAGCAGTGTCTCTGTGCTACTCATCCTAGGATCACAGGTGCTCACGGAGTGACACAGATCACAGCCGTCCATGTGCTGGACACATGAATGGACGTGCACATGGATGAAGGAGTAAAGAAGTGAGGAAATGAGAGCTGCTGTGAAGGAAACGTGACGGCAATGAAGAGTCGCTCTCATGACAACAGGCTGGATGCGGCCATCTCCTCCATAATGGTCCAACTGACAATGCCCAGCTCCATCCTTCCAGAAGCAAGGCTGAAAGAAGGTGGTAAGGACACGGTACAGATTCAGAGTAACTGGAAGACCCACGCAGGAACCCTCACTTCAGCTTTCTATTTGTTCTGCAGCCTGAAACTACTGAAATAAAACATTTATGTCTGCAAACCATCCCATCGCCATCGTCTAAGCCGTACTTGACAATGAATGTCAAGACAAACGCACTCAAGCCAGGCTTGTGAAATGAATGGGCTGTGTTAGCACTGAAGTGAGCCTTTCGCTGCAGCTGGAAGACTGTTCTGCTTAGGATGTGTGTCATCATTGACTTCTCACTGATGTATGCAAGACGGACAGCCAAGGAAAGAGCCAAGGAAGAGAAAGGACAGAGACACTGAGAGCGAGGCGCAGCACAGGTGACTGTGAGGTTTCTAAATACAAGCCATGGGAGCATCACCCTTTGCACAGTGATAAGAACTGAGGTCTCTCTCTCTCTTGTTCTCACATGCAAAACTTTGTGCAAGGTGGTAGCCATTAACTGCACACATGACATTCAACATTCATCAACTCAGACAATTAATAAAAACCTATATAGCTCATTGCCCTCTGGATGTTATTTCACATTTAGAGTGTCACCCTTAAAAAGCCAAAATTTAACTTCAATGGTCAATTACCTATGAGTTCATCCACAAACAACAACAACAAGAAAAATCAACCCTTGACTCAAAGAAGCAATATAGAAATCTGAGTATTGATTAGGGGGAAAAAAAATAGAAAGTTGCCACTACCAAGAAAACACCTAAGAATAGATTTTTCTTCCCCAAGAGTGAATAAATAATATTAACTTCATAATGAAAACATCTAGTTGAGTGTTATATTGAGTGTCACATAGATCAGACCATACCACCAATAGGCAGAAGTTTCTCCTTTTAACTTAGCATTTCCACATAGACTAGGGAATGGGAATTACATGCATTAATGGCTAGCTAATCTTTAGACTACACAGAAGAACTGTACAAAAAGGATCTTCATGACCCGGATAATCACAATGGTGTGATCACTCACCTAGAGCCAGACATCTTGGAATGTGAAGTCAAGTGGGTCTTAGAAAGCATCACCATGAACAAAGCTAGTGGAGGTGATGGAATTCCAGTTGAGCTATTTCAAATCCTGAAAGATGATGCTGTGAAAGTGCTGCACTCAATATGCCAGCAAATTTGGAAAACTCAGCAGCGGCCACAGGACTGGAAAAGGCAGTTTTCATTCCAATCCCAAAGAAAGTCAGTGCCAAAGAATGCTCAGACTACCACACAATTGCACTCATCTCACATGCTAGTAAAGTAATGCTCAACATTCTCCAAGCCAGGCTTCAGCAATATGTCAACTGTGAACTTCCTGACGTTCAAGCTGGTTTTAGAAAAGGCAGAGGAACCAGAGATCAAATTGCCAACATCCGCTGGATCATGAAAAAAACAAGAGAGTTCCAGAAAAACATCTATTTCTGCTTTATTGACTATGCCAAAGACTTTGACTGTGCGGATCACAATAAACTGTGGAAAACTCTGAAAGAGATGGGAATACCAGACCACCTATCCTGCCTCTTGAGAAATCTGTGTGCAGGCCAGGAAGCAACAGTTAGAACTGGACATGGAACAACAGACTGGTTCCAAATAGGAAAAGGAGTACNGCCCTGGGATTTCCTTGGAAGGAATGATGCTAAAGCTGAAACTCCAGTACTTTGGCCACCTCATGGGAAGAGTTGACTCATGGGAAAAGACTCTGATGCTGGGAGGGATTGGGGGCAGGAGGAGAAGGGGACGACAGAGGATGAGATGGCTGGATGGCATCACTGACTCGATGGACTTGAATCTGAGTGAACTCCGGTAGTTGGTGATGGACAGGGAGGCCTGGTGTGCTGCGATTCATGGGGTCCCAAAGAGTCGGACACGACTGAGCGACTGAACTGAACTGAACTGAATCTTTAGACTAGTATGGATTATACATCATACATAAAACTTCCTTTTACATAGTATAAATACACATGTAGCCAGAGAAATTACTATTTTTGGTGTAAGATCAAATTAGTAAATATTGACCTTAATTTCCTGTAAAAGACAAGTATGAAAGAGAGGACAAGAGATCTGACCAAGGACACAAAGAAGGACAAGAGGAAAAATCATACTAACTTTTCACCCTTTTAATCAACCATATTGGTTTGAGAACACAATAAACATTTAGGAATATTAATTAAATAAGAGTCATTTGACCTAAAATTAATTTAAATATAAGGTCATGAAGAAGAAGTTTTCTAATTAAAACAAGTTTTGAAAATTAAAATTAACCAGTCCAAAGAGTTAAAAATCAATGCCAAAAAAAAAAAAGATTCAAACAAAGCTAAATTATCTTTTCAGTATTTTGAAATTAAATGTAGGAATACTGTCATTATATATTTTAAAACATTTCAAATAAGAAAGAACTATGATTTTTAAGGGAATTTTTCTAATAAACTATAGTCAGATTGATGTGGATAACATGTTTCCAAGGTAGACAGTAACCAGACTGAGAGAGGAGAAAAAATAGGGGAAGAGCCAGAAAACCCACCAGAATTCTCGTAGTGACAATAGAGCCTGCTAAGCTCCCTGCTTCACTGGTGTCAGAGCCCAGGGGCGAAGGAAAGATGGAGACAAACAGTTGGATATCCTCTCCTGGGTACCTAGAATTATGAGCAAAAACTGTATCCCCCAAATTCATACGTTGAAGTTGTAACCCAGGTCCTCCCAGTTCCTGAGAATATCATTGTATTTGGAGACATAGCCTTTAAAGAGTAAGCCCTGAATCAACAAGACTGGTGTTTCTGTTTTGTTTTGTTTTGTTTTGTTTTGTTTTGTCTTTTAAAGAGGCTTTGAGGGACTCCCTGGTGGTCCAGTGGTTAAGACTCCCTGCTACCAATGCCTGAGGCACAGGTTGACTCCTGGATGTGGAATTAAGATCCCAAAATTTTTTAATTTAATGAATAGATAAATAAGAGGCTTTGAAAATACAGACACACTTGCATGCAGACCCCAGACCATGTGAGAACACAAAGAGAAGTCAAAAATCCATAGCCCAGGAGGAGAAGCCTCAGGAGATATCACCCCTGTCAACACCTGGGTTCTGGAACCCCAGAACTGGAAGAAAATACATTTCTGTTGTCTAAGACCCCTGGTCTATGGTATTTGTTATTGCAGTACTAGCTGAATAATATACTGAGTGTGACAAAAGTTCAATCAGCTCAGATATTAACAAAACTCATGATTCAATGCTTCCTTTAGACTCCTGGTACTCAGAATGGCATGGGCAAGGTAAAAGTGTGAATTTGAATCATCAGGGAAGAATGTGTACAAATAATATAATATCTTTCCATTGTTAAATTATTTAGTATTGTTAAAACTAGCATAATACTCATTTTATTCAATGTATATAAATTTGCATAATGTACAATATTATTAGCTGTGACTCAGAATATTTATAGCATGATGATTCATTTCTAAAATTTCTAGAAATGCCAGAACCTTAAGAAGGCATGAAAATTTTACATCCACATCTTTCTCTTCATACATATTCACTTCCAGATTCTCTCTGCTCTCTGAAACCTACTCCACAATGTCAAAATTCTAACAGATCCTTGCCCAGCTCAGGGACAAAATGTCCAAGGATCAGGGCTGGCCCAGAGAAAACAAGGACCGTAATTATCATCATGCTACAGACAACAAAAGGTACCTCCCGTGTGCTCTGATGGTAAATGTTTAAAATTTACAACAACCCCTCAAAGAAAACATAGACCCCAACACACAAAGGTTGAAATGTTGAGATTCATCGGGAAGGGAGAAGAGTGGAGATGCTTATGGAAGAATGAAGATTTTATGAGTCTTAAATCAGAAAGTGAAGGCAGAAAGGAAAAGGAGGTGACCTATCAGAAGAGCATGGAAAGCGTCCTGGGGAAGTTTCCTGAGAACAGAGAGGGCCAGATATCCTGGAGATGAGTGAGTGGACATGGGAGAGGGACCCGAGAGGGCGTTGTTGGCGAGCACAGGTCCTCAGGCAGCACCTGATGCCCGCCTCTGCTGTCCTTGGGTATTACACTGCAGTATTTTCTACTGACATCTAGTGGGCCTTTCCTGATGGCTCAGGGGTGAAGAACCCGCCTGCCAGTGCAGGAGACTCGGGTTTGATCCCTACATCAGGAAGATCCTCTGGAGAAGGACATGGCAACCCACTCCACTATTCTTGCCTGGAGAATCCTAAGTCGTGGGGACTTAACTATCAGCCCAAAACGGATCAGGTCTTTACTGCCCAGCCAAAGGGAGACTTAAACTTGTTGCGAAACGTGCCCCTGTCTTCCCAAATCCTGATGTCACCGTCTTATGAGAAAAGGCAATGACGTCCTAGATGCCCATTTGGTTCATGGTGGGAAGTTATCCACACGTGCCCTGGGGAAAGGTGAGAACTGAGAAAGTCAGCAGTCCCTTGGTGAAACGGGTAATGGCACTGGCTTTATAATCTTGCAGCTACAGTTCATTCTCGCCATGGGTGTGTCAACATAATTTCCAGTTTGCCAGACATGAGAGCAGTTCCTTTCAGGAGCAACCTCCAAAGCCCAGAGAGCAGCCGCTTCTGCCAGTTCTCTGTTGAACCACTGCTTAAACATCAGAGACACAACCCCAAAGTCATGGTCAAGGTGAACCTGCTTCTCCCCTGTTCTGCTTCTCTCGCTCTCTTCCAGGGCCAGTCACTGCCCTGGATGCTGCCTCATATTTCTATTCCTTCCGACATTCAGCGTAACGCCCACTGCATAAGTGATGCTCCTTAAACATTTGCTGAATCTAGTCGTCGAGTAGACAAACCCAATTTCAAAATGCTGACCTTGCACAAGTTTCCAATCAACAGATACAATGGGAGTATGAACGCAGACTAGGAGCCCAAAGCAAATGTCTGACTCTTTAAACAGAATGAGGCCATTTTAGCCTTGCAGAAAACTGCTTTGAGTCCCTATACCAGTGTATCTTTTGCAGGGAACTCTCTCTGTTTTTTACTTCAAAAACTAGCTGTCAGTCTAGCAGATACTTGCCTAAGTAACTGAGCTACAGCGTCCCCACGTTAACCTTATTTAGGACAGCCTTCAGTTAAATCTGCATGTGGATTCTGAGCTACAGAGCAGGGTGTTTCAAACTTGGCACTATTTAAATTTGGGATCGAATAATTCTCAATTGGGGAAACTTTGCAGTGCACTGTAGGGTGTTGAACAACAGCCGTGACCTGACGTCTATCCACTAAATACCAGCAGTAGTACTTACCACCCCAAATTTTGACGGTCAAAGATACCTCCAAACATGGCCAAATGACTGGGTAATGAAATTGCCCCCTAATTGAGAACCACTGGGCTTCCAGGTGGCACTATTGGTAAAGAAACCACCTGTCAATGCAGGAGACTCAAGAGACATGGGTTTGATCCCTGGGTCTGGAAGATTCCCCCTGGAGGAGGGCATGGTAATTCACTCCCATATTCTTACCTGGAGAATCCCAGGGACAGTGGACCCTGGCAGGCTACAGTCCAGGGTCACAAAGAGTCAGATACAACTGAAGTGACTCAGCATGCATGCACGCAGTAGAGAAAGATAAGGTATAAAAAGAAGGTATTTCCTTGCAGCGTGATCAGAAAAAAATGTCATTAAGTTGAGTGGAAGGTGGAGAGTCACTAAGAAGGGAACGTCATACAGATACTCGACTTTGTAAAATAACTCTATCAAAGCAAATTATAAGACTGGAAAAATAGTGGCATCATACTTCTGGGTGGAGCAGTCAAGCAGTCGGTGACTTTGACCCACTCTGGAGCAAAGTACAGAGTGAAGTTGAATGTTCCAGAAAGTGCTGACTCACTTGGCCTCACCATGAGTCCCTGTGCTTCAGGAAAAAAAAAAAAAGAGCTAACACTCAAGCACTTTGAAATCATCATAAAATTGGATTAACACAGTTCACACAGCCATGCTTTGTGATTTAAATGCACTTCAAGTTTCAAAGACTTAAATTGCACAGCCGATTTATTTATAGTACTTTATTTATAGAACGGAAACCAAAACATTGGCAAGTTCTGCTTCTAGTTCCTGATTTTAAATCAATCCCAAAGTTTCAAAATCTGGGCAAAAATCTCAGGTTACCACTGCCAGAGTTTAGAAAGCTTTTGTATGCTCTGTGGACACCTTTTTATAGTACACATTGTCTCACTTTCTTTTTGAAACTACTGGAACGGAGGAAGACATTCCCCCACCTTCCTACCGGTCTCTGGACCACTGCTTGGAGACCTGGCCTTGCCAATTGAAAAATCTTTCTTAACCCCCATCCCCCACCCATTGTTGTTGTTCAGTTACCAGGTCTTGTCTGACTCTTTGTGACCCCATAGACTGGAGCTCACAGGCTCCTCTGTCCATGGGATTCTCCAGGCAAGAATACTGGAGTGGGTTGCCATGCCCTCCTCCAGGGAATCTTCCTGACCCAGGGAATCGAACCCAGGTCTCTCACATTGCAGGCAGATTCTTAACCGTCTGAGCCACCAGGGAAGCCCAGTCAACCCTCACCATCTTCTAATGACGGACACTAAGGGGGCCCCATGAGCTCCATCCTTGTGTAATACCCTCTCCTTTGAGACTGGTGACTTGCTTCTCACCAACAGAAAACACAAGTGTGACAGGGAATGTGTAACTTGCATCCAACCAGGAGATTCTCTTTCTTGCTGGATGTGTTGGGGGATCCACAGAGCAAGAACCTGAGGGCAGCTTCTAGGGGCTGAAGGGGTTTCCAGCCAACACCAGTCAAAAAACTGGGGTGCTCAGTCATTAGCTGGCAGAGAACAAAATGCTGCCAACACTCTGCTACAAAACAGGACTAAGCATGTGTCATTTTCTGCTAAGGTAATTTTCCCAGGTGAGCTTCAGCTGAGAACACCCCTCTCTGGCCCACTCCTTGACTGCATTTCTGTGAGATCTGCAAGCAGAAGCCCCAGTCAAGCCTCGCCCAGACCCCTAACCCACAACGTACTGCTTCAAGCCACTCGTTTTGTGGTAAAATGTGATACTGTGATAGAAAACTTCAGGTTTGTTTTTTTTTTCTTTAAATATTGGTATGTCTCAAGGTTCCATGAGAGGCTTGTTGCTTTTTTTCACTCTATACAACCCTCCTTGACTAGCTCACTTGATTGCATTTCATCTACCCAAAAGTTCATGACTTCTGGATTTTGATTTCTAGCCAAAACTCTCCCCCTTGGGCATCAAACAGATGTACCTGTCTGACACATTCCCCAGAGGCAACCCAGCTTCAATGTGCCCAAAACTACGCTTATCACCGGCCCCTCCCAGCTCCTGTCTTCCGTAGCTCAGTTGGTGGCTTTATGATAAAACCCAAGCAGAGAACCGGGACTCACTCTGGTCCCTTCCCACTCTTTCCCTCAGTCATAAGTTCAGCTCAGTCGCTCAGTCATATCCGACTCTTTGCGACCCCATGAAGTGCAGCACGCCAGGCCTCCCTGTCCATCACCAACTCCCGGAGTCCACCCAAACTCATGTCCACTGAGTCGGTGATGCCATCCAACCATCTCATCCTCTGTCATCCCCTTCTCCTCCTGCCCCCAATCCCTCCCAGCATCAGGGTCTTTTCAAATGAGTCAGCTCTTCGCATCAGGTGGCCAAAGTATTGGAGTTTCAGCTTCAACATCAGTCCTTCCAATGAACACCCAGGACTGATCTCCTTTAGGATGGACTGGTTGGACCTCTTTGCAGTCCAAGGGACTCTCAAGAGTCTTCTCCAACACCACAGTTCTGAAGCATCGATTCTTCAGCACTTGGCTTTCTTTATAGTCCAACTCTCACATCCATACATGACCACTGGAAAAACCATAGCCTTGACTAGATGGATCTTTGTTGACAAAGTAACAGCTCTGCTTTTTAATATGCTGTCTAGGTTGATCATAACTTTTCTTCCAAGGAGTAAGCGTCTTTTGATTTCATGGCTGCAGTCACCTGCAGTGATTTTGGAGCCCAAAAAAATAAAATCAGCCACTGTTTCCACTGTTTCCCCATCTATTTGCTGTGAAGTGATGGTACCAGATGCCATGATCTCAGTTTTCTGAATGTTGAGCTTTAAGCCAACTTTTTCACTCCCCTCTTTCATTTTCATCAAGAGGCTCTTTAATTCTTCTTTACTTTCTTTCATAAGGGTGGTATCATCTGCATATCTGAGGTTATTGATATTTCTCCTGGCAATCTTGATTCCAGCTTGTGCTTCCTCCAGCCCAGTGTTTCTCATGATGTACTCTGCATATAAGTTAAACAAGCAGGGTGACAATATACAGCCTTGACGTACTCCTTTTCCTACTTGGAACCAGTCTGTTGTTCCATGTCCAGTTCTAACTGCTGCTTCCTGACCTGCATACAGGTTTCTCAAGAGACAGGTCAGGTGGTCTGGTATTCCCATCTCTTTCAGAATTTTCCACAGTTTATTGTGATCCACACAGTCAAAGGCTTTGCCATAGTCAATAAAGCAGATGTCTTTCTGACACTCTCTTTCCTTTTCGATAATCCAGCAGATGTTAGCAATTTGATCTCTGGTTCCTCTGCCTTTTCTAAAACCAGCTTGGAAGTTCACGGTTCACATATTGCTGAAGCCTGGCTTGGAGAATATTAAGCATCACTTTACTAGCATGTGAGATGAGTGCAATTGTGCAGTAGTTTGAGCATTCTTTGGCATTGCCTTTTTTGGGGATTGGAATGGAAACTGACCTTTTCCAGTCCTGTGGCCACTGCTGAGTTTTCCAAATTTGCTGGCATATTGAGTGTAGCACTTTCACAGCATCATCTTTCAAGATTTGAAAAAGCTCAACTGGAATTCTATCACCTCCACTAGCTTTGTTCGTAGTGATGCTTCCCAAGGCCCACTTGACTTCACATTCCAGGATGTCTGGCTCTAGGTAAATGATCACACCATAGCGATTACATGGGTTGTGAAGATCTTTTTTGTACAGTTCTTCCGTGTATTCTTGCCACCTCTTCTTAATATCTTCTGCTTCTGTTAGGTCCCTACCATTTCTGTCTTTTATTGAGCCCATCTTTGCATGAAATGTTCCCTTGGTATCTCTAATTTTCTTGAAGAGATCTCTAGTCTTTCCCATTCTATTGTTTTCCTCTATTTCTTTGCATTGATCACTGAGGAAGGTTTCTTATCGCTCCTTGCTATTCTTTGGAACTCTTTATTCAAATGAGTATATCTTTCCTTTTCTCCTTTGCTTTTCACTTCCCTTCCCTCAGTCATAGTTCCTGCCAATCTTCCCAGTTAGGGTTTTCCAACTCTCTTCCCCTCATTTCCACTCCCACCATCCATTTTTTAAAAAAATAATTTAGTTAAAATTGAAGGATAATTGCTTTACAATGTTGTGTTGGTTTCCGCCATGCATCAACATGAGTCAGCCATAGGTATACACATACCCCCTCCCTCTTGAACTCCCCTCCCACCTCCCACCCCATCCCACACCTCCAGGTTATCACAGAGCCCCAGTGTGAGCCCCCTTAATCATAGGGTGTAGTGGCTTTACAATGTTGTGTTGGTTTCTGCTGTGCAAGAACGTGAATCACGCATAAGAGTACATGTGTCTCCTCTCTCTTGAACCTCCCTCCCGTTCCCTCTGCCCATCCTCTAGGTAGCCACGGAGCACCAAGCCAAGCGCCCCATGCTAGCCCACAGCTCCCCACTAGCTGTCTGTTTCACACCTGGTAGTGTGCACACACAGGGCTACTCTGCCCGTTCACTGAGCCCTCCTCACCTTCCCCCACTGTGTCAATGGACACTTGACTTGTTTCCATATATTGCTTCTCTGCGGTGAACATGGGCGAACAGAGAGCTCTCGAGATTCTGATTTTGTTTCCCTTGGATACACATTCAGGTGGGATTTCTGGATCATATGGTAATTCTATTTTCAACTTTTTGAGGAACTTCAGTATTTTCCATGGTGGTTTTACCGATTTCCATTCCCATCAACAGTGCACTGGGCTCCCTTTTCTCCTTATCCTTGAAAATACCTATTATTGCTTGTTTTTTCCTAATAGCCATTCTAACAGGGGTGAGATGATATGTCCTTATGGTTAGGAAGCACTATTTTTCACTGAAATTACAGTTTTTATGTGCACTAATAAGTATATTCTGGGTCTCTTTATATTGTTTTGATTCCATTTTTTTAGATGGTTACAAATAGAGCATTAAATTTCTTGCCAGACACTGTCAAGGAATTGCAGGAGAAAATTATAATAGATGAAAAATCTTACGGCATGAAAGCGTTCACAGTCTTAATGGTATTTGCTCGTTCTTTTAGTCCAAGTGAGCAAAAAGCTATTTTACTGAAAGAAAGTATAAAGTGAATTTCCTATCATTGTCTAATATTTGATCACTTTTGATCATCACATGTAAAAATACCTTCTAGTAATAAGAGAAGGATAAAAGTAAAAATGGTCTCATGGAAAGGACACTTGCTCTTCTTGCTCTTCTAAGCTTTTCCTGAAGAATTGCAGCGCTTTCGCCTTTCCATTGAAGTGTTAGAAAAAAAAGCAGGACAATGAGCAAGTAGCTTTCCCTGCCTTTCAAGTCTCCTCTGCACTTCCTCTGTCACTCTTCATATAATGACCAGATACACTCTAGAGGCCACGGGTGATGACAAAGTGGGAAAATTAGTTTAGAAGAAAAGTAAAGCTAATGCTTCGGTCTGAAACAGTAACGTGAAAGCCAGTGCAATTTAGATGGCAAAATTGTTCAGAATCTAAAAATGCTCTTCTGGAAATTAAATAAATTGTAAGGATTATACACTCCTAAGTGTTAGTTCAATGAATTCACTTTTGAAAATCATTTTCAAAACCTTTATAAGTTCTGCTTAAATGGGTTTTGAAGTGTTATATTATGGGCCCAAAGAACACTTTATGAATTCAGTTTCAAGAATCAACCCCTAGAAAATTAAGAATGGGTTTAAAGAATAAATTTAAACCTCTCAGAAATGTACAGACTCCAGCCTCAGGACAAAGGAAAACCAATACAATGGACATGATTTCTATGGGAAAAACTCTAAGAAATAAAGATTTTAAGAGGCAGTTTTGTCCTTTAGCTTTTGTGTCTGTAGGAGGCAAAATTCATATTGGATCCAAGCAGGTGGATAGCAAATTTGGTCTATGGCTTATATGAAAAATAGCAGAAAACAATTCTAGGAAAAAAATATTTTGTTGGCCAGATTTTTAACACTGTAAAAAAGGAAGAAAGACAGAAGCCCAGAACAACTTGAGTTAAATCCCTTCTAACTCTGTATATGTATGTGTGTGCTGAGTCTCTTCAGTCATATCCAACTCTGTGCGATCCTATGGACTGCAGCCTGCCAGGCCCTTCTGTTCATGGGACTCTTCAGGCAAGAATACTAGAGTGGGTTGCCATTTCCTTCTCATATATATATATTTATATATATATATATATATATATCTACATATTTTATATATATGAAGATATGTACATGTCTTCAGTTTAGAACTAACACAT
>SJYQ01005408.1:422363-459249 GCA_006410935.1 Redunca redunca
CAGCCCTGGGATTTCTTTGGAAGGAATGATGCTAAAGCTGAAACTCCAGTACTTTGGCCACCTCATGTGAAAAGTTGACTCATTGGAAAAGACTCTGATGCTGGGAGGGATTGGGGGCAGGAGGAGAAGGGGACGACCGAGGATGAGATGGCTGGATGGCATCACTGACTCGATGGATGTGAGTCTGTGTGAACTCTGGGAGTTGGTGATGGACAGGGAGGCCTGGCATGCTGCAATTCATGGGGTCACAAAGAGTCGGACACGACTGAGCAACTGAACTGAACTGAACTGATGTGGTTACACAACTACAGGGCCAGGTAGAGTTCCAAAGATGCTACAAAGGAGCTAAATGACTCAATCAGCTGAAAAATGACAGACTGAAATCCAAGCGAGTTTCAAAGTCCATGTTTCACCCTAAGGAGGCTGATACTTCACTGTTTTTGTGAAACTACCAGCAGTTTCCAGGCCATGTTCAGCAGTCATCACCAAAGAAACCCATTGTTGTCATTTGCCACTCCTCCTTAAGGAAAGTGTGGGCCCAATTCCTCTTCTTTAGGAGCATTTAGATGAGCCCAATTTTTTTTCTTTTTAATTGGAGGATAATTGCTTTATGATGTTGTGCTGGTTTCTGCCACACATCAACATAAATCAGCCATAGGTATACTCTTAAACCTCCCTCCCATCTCCCATCCCATCCCACCCCGCTAGGTTGTCACAAGCTCAGGGTTTGAGTTCCCGGTGTCAACGGCCAATTCGCACTGGCTATGTATTTTACATACAGCAGTGTATATGTTTCTAAGCTTCTCTCCCAGTTTGTCCCATCTTCTCTCTCCCTAACTATGCCCACAAGTCTGTTCACTATGGCTATAGAAGAGCCCACTTTTTTTAGAGCTGTGCCTCTCACTAGAGTGATGCTTCTCTAGGGGCTCAGACTGTAAAGAATCCACCTGCAATGTGGCAGATCTGGGTTTGATCCCTGGAGAAGGAAATGACTCCAGTATTCTTGCCTGGAAAATTCCATGGGCAGAGGAGCCTGGGCTACAGTCCATAGGGTCACAAAGAGTCAAACATGACTGAGCAACTAACACTTTCACTTACTAGAGTATAGCAAGAATCTTATGCTGTGTTGCTTGAGGCTATGTGTTTTTCAACCCAAAAGCTTTTCCAGTTCTGATCACAAACACTGTATTTGAGCTCACTACCCATCGAAACACCCCAGTTCATTTTATATACCATTAGTGGTTTCATTCCTTGACTGTAAAATCCTCTTCCCATTATCTTCAAATAGCAGAGAAATATTTTGGATAATAGCAATAATCCCTGACCACAAATAACTGTGAGCCAAACTGCTGAAACCAGAGAGGATGCAGGAATGTTTCCATCTTCTTGCAGAAAGGAAAATAAATGGTTAAATGCAAAGTGGGAAGAAGCCAAGCAGGGATTGGTGGGAAGTTGTTACATGTAGGTTTTTCACTCAATGGTGAAATGCTTGAGCTTTCTGTGTATCAAAAACCAAAAACAAAAATTATTTTACACTGCAAAGAAAACAGGGAACAAAGGCAGAGAGGCTGCTATGAACTTTCACCACGTTGGCCATGACTTTTTGGATGTATAGTGTGTAAATGCACAGAGAAGTATATAGAGAGTTGCAAGTGCCTTTGGTTAACATGAAAAAGTTATTATTATAAGTGACTCAAGATAAGACCAACCCACAGTCTGTCTTATCCTCTCTTGCATTCAAGCCACAGAAAGTGGCTGAACCAGGTCCAAACCCTGCAGGACTTACCAGGCTAACATGCTGCCCCAGTGGTCAGACCTCCACCGACCCTGGGTCTCAGCTTCTCCTGTACAACCTTGAAGACCTAGAGCTGATGTCTGTGGTCAGGCTTCCTTTCAGTTCTATTAATAATGTCTGGTCAGACTTGTCACATCTGCTCAGAGACATACATACTGATTTAAACATTTGGTGATAAAACAAAGCAGCAGAACCAAAGCTAGATGCCAGAAAGCTAAATCTGCCCCTAGGGAAAGTCAAAATACATATTTACTACTTCAGTCTTTATCTACACCCCGACTTTTCTGCCAGAAATACAAGACTAGCAATGAGTCTCAAGACCAGATTTAGCTTGACTGCACTTTCTGAGATTATGACAGTCGTAGAGAATTGAAACTGCTGTTCTAAACCCTTAGTTACAGAATTCTTCCTCCATGCGTCAGTACAGACTCTGATTAACCAGTCCCTCTCCTCCTCTGTATCTGAAGACTTGATAACCGGACCCCAGAGAAAGTCTTCTTATTCATTTTGTCCCAGTTAAGAAAGTACTGAGTTTCCCTAAATCAGTGGTTTTATTAGCAGTGGCATCCTTTCTTTAAATGATAGTTTATAATGTGAGCCTTTTTCAGAATCTTTTTCTGTGGACCAGAAAGCCCTTTACTTTGATGGGAGTTACTCTGATGGAGAAAGGACTAGGGGTAAAAGCACCCCCTGACTGTCCTTCCCCTGCCCACCTGATGCTTTCTCTGTAGAAGCCCAGCAGAGGCAGAGTTTGAGACCAGTGACCTGGGTAAGAAGAAGGGCATCTCTGAACAGGCACTTTGATCTGACGGCAAAAGTCCCCGTGACTGCACTTAACTTTCACAATGGACTGCCAGCTGCCACACCACATCGCAACACCTACATCCTCAGGTTAGCCTGCAGTGATACTAAACCTCTCAACAACCTTAGAAGTGCAGGTCAAAGGTTGTGACCTCAGAGGAAGAAAATAATCCTTCATATTTGCTTATATTTATCGAGCTTTGGACACTTCACGATGTGCTGCGGCTAAGTCACTTCAGTCATGTCTGACTCTGTGCGATCCCATAGACGGCAGCCCACCAGGCTCCCCCGTCCCTGGGATTCTCCAGGCAAGAACACTGGAGTGGCTTGCCATTTCCTTCTCCAATGCATGAAAGTGAAAAGTGAAAGTGAAGTCGCTCAGTCGTGTCCAACTCTTTGCAGCCCCATGGACTGCAGCCTACCAGGCTCCTCCATCCATGGGATTTTCCAGGCAAGAGTACTGGAGTGGGGTGCCATTGCCTTCTCCATGGGATGTGCTATATCTTGCTTATTACCACTATCGAACTTTCTGTTTCTTCACGGTCAGGTCAGTGCCCGTTCAGCAACATTTCTCAACATTTCACATAGTGTGTAGCATAAAGGAGGCTAAATTTTATCAGGTTGCTCTGAATTAAAGGACTTCCCTGGTGGCTCAGATGGTAAAGCATCTGCCTACAATGCGGGAGACCCATGTTCAGTTCCCCGGGTCGGGAAGATCTCCTGGAGAAGGAAATGGCAACCCACTTCAGTACTCTTGCCTGGAAAATCCCATGGATGGAGGAACCTTGTAGGCTACAGTCCCTGAGTCTGACACAACTGAGCAACTTCACTTTTCACTTTCTGATTAAATGTTTCCTAAAAACAAAGAAATAAACAGAAAAGTGTCTTAAATTTGGAGCTGGCCCATGCTCCCTTCAACTTATTACTGGGAGAAGAGCATGGAACCCCAGTTTTTCACCAAGGAAAGTGCTTAGGTCCCATTGCCCATTAATTCACTGGTGAAAATGAACGGAATCCTGCCCGTGTTAAGATCTGCAGAAACACTAGATGAACGTCTTCGGCACTTGGAGCATCTGGTGTCCCAGGATGTCTCACCTGGTAAATGGTTTGTCCTTCTGTCTGTCTCTACATAAAAACAGAGCAGGCATTTGCTTAACTTGTGGAAGTGATAGCTACTTCTCTGTAATGTGTTCCTTTGCCATTAGGGGATTTAGAGTTTGATTTTCCTGACAAGCTCCTTTTCATCAATAGACTGTGTGAAGCGGCAGCAGGAGAACAGAGAGAAGCATAAGGGAAGAGCAATTATTTCCATTTCCTACCAAAGGCATTGCATGAAGTGTAAATCATGAAGCCAAATGCGTAGTCTCCTCCACAAACAGCACACTCACTCCTGAGCTGGTGGCAACGGGTCAAGAAGATTGTGGCCACAGACCTGCCAGAATACGGAGAAAAGTGTGGGAAGAGGCTACTCATTCTAGGGGTGGACCCTTGTGCTGGTGAATGAAAGAGCTAGAGGAGAACATTCTGGAAACTTCCAAGCTACATTCAGCACAATAAATCTGCAGTATAACATAAGCAATATCTGGGGGTTCTAAGGTTAGCAGTCGGTTCCTGATGCAAATATTGGAACATTATCTTCTCTAAAAAGATCATTGCATCTAATACAATGTTATTAATCAATCTCATGGAAACCACATTTTAAGCTTCCAAACAAAGAAACTTTGAGTGTGTAGAGTCCAAAGATGGGGCTCCCACATTTATCACACCTAAGAATGATGGAGAGGCTTCCCTGGTGGCCCTAGTGGTTAAGAATCCGCCTGCCAACACAGGAGACAGCAGGTTGGAGCTCTGGGTCGGGAGGATCCCCGGGAGGAGGGCATGGCAACCCACTCCAGTATTCTTGCCTGGAGAAACCCATGCACAGAGGATTGGCAGGCTACCGTCCACAGGGTCGCAGAGTCTGGACACGATTGAAGCGACGTTAGCAGGAACATTAGAATGGTGGAAGTACTAATATCTGAACTCCCAGGCCAAGTAAATTCAAATATGGATTCTGGCCGAGGTCCAGAGAAAGAGCCGCGTCACTGAGCTGGGAGAAGTCTCCATCCCTGGGAGTCTCCCCAAAGCTGACCACAGCAGTAATAGGCAGGGACCCAGCAGGTGTGTGTAAAGAACTGCGCCTTCCAGGAAAACATAGAATTAATCTCCCTTGATGTATGGCTTAACCAGCAAGTGCGGGGGAGGGAGTGGGGAACCGACGCACCCCTCTTTCATTCCTCCGTGTGTGACGTTATAGCAGGCCCCCTTCAGCCCTCATTCGCGCCTGTGAATTTCCCTTGCGGTCAAACCTCAATCCGAGCCCAGGTCCTCCACGTCCGTGTCGGCCTCATCTGCCCTCCCTTCCTCCTGATCGCTAAGCTCCAGCCACGCTGGCCTCCTGTCCACGGACCATCTGAGCATCCTTACACTGTTCGCTCCGGCCCCCTCCCCGGCTCATCCACGCACCTCCAGCCCGGACGGAAGAGGGGTACCTTTTTCCCGCCCGCCCCAGCCCAAACCAGGGCCTCATTTGACCTCTCCTGCGCACTCTGCTTTACTCCTGCAAAGAGAGCTTCTCAGGCTTTGAGTCTGTGTTTAGTAGCTCCCCCACTCGTACTGTAAACCTCTCGAGACCACGGACTTGTGTGGGTTTCATCCCTGCATTGCCGGGTCTAGAATCACGCGTGGCAAACGTTGGTACTTAGTCCGTTTTTCTTTTCTTAGTATTCAGTGAGTTCGTGGATGAGTTATACACTATGAATGGAAGGAAAAGGAAATGTAGTCACCACAAGACCGGTGCAGAGCAGAGTGAGCCAGAAGGAGAGGGGAGGTCTGGGGGGCGCTTCCCATGGAGAGGAGGCAGAAAGACAAGAGTGAAGGAGGAGCTGTCGGCAGGGAGAGAATAGCCTTGGGGGGAGAAAGGATCCGAGTTGGGCAAGGTCTGTCTTACACACACACATACACACCCCTGAGTACGGAAACCTGCTGTCCTCTGTCTTCTTTGATTTGATGACTTCTAGTGCCCAACGGGGCTTGGTGTCCCCTTGCCTCGACTACACTTTGGACAGGTTTCTCATCAGCCGGCCCTGCCCTCTCTTCCCTGAGAGCATCTACTCTAGGAAAACTTGTCATTGCCATTGCCCCTTTGAGATACACATTTTTTTGAAAAGCCTCTTGCTGGTTTTACCACCTAGGACTGTCTTTCTCTAGGACCTGGGAGCCATGCCTGGAAAGTGGGGTCTTCAAGGAAAAGACTCCCCATCTCTTGGTTTCTCCAAGTGGTGAAACCACCTTCTGTCCCAAAGCTATGAGAAAGTTGACTTGGCCTTTGGGGAAGGCCAGTTAACAAGCACAGTGGCCTAGGACCCCACTCCCACCCCAGCTCTTAAAATTTGCCTAGCCCGTGTTTCCATGGACCTCAGACTGAGTTCTGGCCCCTGGTCTCTGTTGCAACAGCCAAGAGTAAAGTTTTCTTTACATGCCTCCGTGTGTGTGGTGCAATGTTGCTTTAATGCTATAAAAGGAGCTTGAGACATCCTCCATAATTTCTTAAAACAAAAAGGAGCATTTACATTACAAAATGAACTGTGTTTGGTTTTTATGAAACAAGAAGGAAAGGGAAACCCTTTACATTAAAATAGCATCTGATTTTTTTCTAAATAAATGAAGCCTATTTTTAGATGTGTATATGCTTCTAGAATGGTTCCAGGTTTGTGAAGTGAGAAGACAGAATTGTAAGCTGGTTCCTGGCTTTTACTTGGATTCTGCAGGACACAGATTCGCCAGCTCCTCTGAGGAAGTGGATGCATTCTGGATGATTTAAGATCTGGGTCCAAACCGATGGTGCTTTGGTGGCCCCAATGCAACGTTTACAACAGGCCTCTGAGGTACCAATGAAGACACATTTAAGGATAAAAACAAAAGTCCATCCACAAAACAAATAAACTAAAACCAGCACTTAAACTGAGTTCATCTGTTAGAATCAGAGGAATTTGCACTAAATCCAAAGTGAATCAAAATGGATGAAGAAAAGAATAAAATCAGTGGCAAACACTGTCTTTCCCGCCAGTGATATGAGCTCTGCCCATGGGGAGGACAGAGGGGCTGTGACCCCCTAAGCCCTCCCCCTCTGCCCCCGACTGCCAGCCCAGAGTCCATGCCAGCCCCGCCCAGGAGGCCAGGCAGCCCCACTCCTGCCTGCAAGCCCAGGTGGTTAGGCAGGTAAGGCCTTGCCCCCACGCCCACCCTTGCCTCTGATTAGCTGGTAATAAGAGTTAATGAATAGCATCAATTACTTAAAACTCTTTTATAGTTTCTAAATAATGTAACAATGTGTGAGACAAAATAAGAACTGTAACTATTGGAAAGCACATAGCAAAAGCTCTTTGGTGCTAGTGGTTTAGTCGCCAAGTCGTGTCCAAGTCTTTGCGATCCTGTGGACTGCAGCCCACCAGGCTCCTCTGTCTATGGGATTTTCCAGGCAAGAATACTGGAGTGTGTTGCCATTTCCTTCTCCAGGGCATCTTCCCCACCCAGGATCGAACCCGGTCTCCCACACTGTAGGCAGACTCTCTACCATCTGAGCCACCAGGCAATCCCATGGTTAAAATAGTAATGTTTTATACTGGGTGACTTTTACCACAATAAAAACAAATTTTTACAAAGAGGGAGAGAAAGAGACAGACTTAGAGAACGAACTTATGGTTGCCTGTATACAGTGCTGTGTTTAAAATGGATAATCAGCAAGGATGTACTGTATAACAAAGGTAAAAACGAAAGCCCTGCCTGGAGGACACACTGAGTGAGCGTGTCAGGAGGGCGTGCCTGTGACCGTCGCTGCAGACTCGGGGGCTTAAAACAGCACGTTTAGCCAGGTAAAAGCCGGCACATGGCTCCCGACGCCTCCCGTCTCTCCCCCGGCCCCTCAGGCTGATTCGCCAAAATGAACAACACAAAGGGAAAGAGGCGGGACACCTGCTACATGTTCTCCAGGCCTTTCAGAAAACACGGAGTTGTTCCTTTGGCCACATACATGCGAATCTACAGGAGGGGTGACATTGTAGCTATCAAGGGAAGGGGTACTGTTCAAAAAGGAATGCCCCACAAACGTTACCATGGCAAAACTGGGGGAGTCTACAGTGTTACCCGGCCTGCTATTGGCATCACCGTAAACAAACAAGTTAAGGGCAAGATTCTTGCCAAGAGAATTAATGTGCGTATCGAGCATATTAAGCACTCTAAGAGCCGAGATAGCTTCCTGAAACGTGTGAAGGAAAATGATCAGAAAAAGAAGGAAGCCAAAGAGAAAGGGACTTAGGTTCAGCTGAAGCGCCAGCCTGCTCCACCCAGAGAAGCACACTTTGTGAGGACCAATGCAAGGGAACCCGAACTGTTGGAGCCCATCCCCTATGAGTTCATGGCCTGATGGGTGTAAAAATAAAGACCTGGACTGGAAAAAAAAAAAAAACAGCACGTTTATCCTGCAGCTCTGGTAAAAGTCTAAGCCGGGTCTCACTGGGCTAACACTGCGGTGTCAAGAGGGCTGCCCTCCCTCCTGGAGGCAAAGGGAAGCACCCTTTCCCGTCTCAGAGGCCAGCGGCACTCCTTGGCTTGTGGTCCCCCGGCCACTTGCAGAAACAGCAGTGGAGGGATGAGCCTAGCCTCGCATCACTCTGAGTCCTCTGCCCCTCTTCCAAAACCGATAAGCAATTTTAATTCCACAGGCGGCTTCAATTCCCTCTTGCCATGTAAAGTAACGCACCCACAGATTCCAGGGATGCCTCTGGGGACGTTATTTTGCCAACTACAGCCCTAAATGTCATTATATCTTTCGGTATCATTTTTTTTCCTCTTCTTCTCCTAGAGGGTTGAAGTGCTGTGCTGTTTTCTTTTCCTTTTAAATGTTACTATACACGTCCTGCATTATAGAGAAAAGTGAATTACCGGATAAACGCAACAATCTGTTTGCAAGGAAGCAAGAGGAATGGGCTTTGGGTAGGTAAACAGATGTTGCTACATGCCCTCCTCACAAAAATCTGCTTAGGATCCTCTCTTCTGGTAATGATCAGCTTGTTTTGTGTTTTGTTTTGTTTTTGTTTTGTTTTTAATAGGACACCACACACACACACACACACACACATGCCCACCCTACTTCCTCTTCTGAAGTGGCTTCAGTCTCAGACATTTATTTCTAAGGAAGAAAAATGAATAAATGAAATCTCTGCCAGAAAGAATGTCACATCCCTCCAAGTGTTTTAACACAACTGGCAACAGTTGGGAGCTGGACTGCAGCCAGGAACTAGAGGTAAATAAGAAAGCTACTTGACTGCTACTCACTGAGGCCTCTGAACATCTGCACCAGCAACTTCAGAGCCGCCTCAGACAGAACTTCCACTCCCTGGAGCCCCGGCTAAGACACAACCAACCGATAGACGCACCAAAAAAGGAACGGCATTTGCCCCACATGCCAGCTGCGGGCATGGCTTATGGCACCACGTGAGAAGTCAGTAACACCTACCCAAGATGAATCAGTTCCATGGTACATGGGGCAAGGTGGCCCAGGAAGAAATTTCGATCCCAAGCTAGCTTCAGTTTTCTCAAATTTCTATACAAAGACCCTCTCTGAGTCCTCCAACTCCTAGACTCAGTTCTTGGAATGAAGACATAGGATTCAATCAAGATCTTTTCCATTTTAAATCTACCATAATAACCAAGGAACTGATCTATTTAGGGTGCCAGTTCTCATTCTTGGTGCATTTTGGCCTGTTTAACTCTCCTTAACTATTTAACTCTGGCTCGGACAGCCAGAGAGAGGTCTCAGAAGCAGTGAGCACTTATGCCGATCCGCTTTGGAGTCCCAGCTGTGTGCCTGCCTCTTGTATGCAATATATTTAATTCTCCCAGTGGCTCCGCAAATTAAGCCAAAACCAGGTCAATGATGTTAGAGATTTCAGAAGTGTTTAGACCTCCTGCCCCACCACACCGTCATGCCCCTGTATTTATGACAGCATAAATGGGCAGCGTTCCCTTCTGACTGAGTGCAGACTTCTCAAACTTAACTTCACAGTGACTGTCTTTTGCATTCACATCTCATTGGAAAAGACTCTGATGCTGGGAGGGATTGGGGGCAGGAGGGAGAAGGGGACAACAGAGGATGAGATGGCTGGATGGCATCACTGACTCAATGGACGTGAATCTGAGTGAACTCCGGGAGTTGGTGATGGACAGGGAGGCCTGGCGTGCTGCAATTCATGGGGTCGCAAAGAGTCGGACACGACTGAGTGACTGAACTGAACTGAACTGAACTGAACATCTCTTTAGTATGGGAACATCCTCCCTACAGAAACAGAGTACAAAAATTATTGTGTGGACCAACTCTGGCAGGACTACACAAGGAAAAATGGCAAAACATATTTTTAGTTTAATAAAATTTATTTTGAAAAAGTGTATCTATTATTTATTTTATGCATGTTTTAAAATACAGCTTTTATCTACCAAGTGGATGTATTTTGGAGACTTTAATAACTGGCTAATTCAACTGCAATACATGAATTAAAATGAAAAATCACTTATGACTATAGACATTCCAAGCAAAATCCATATTTTCCATTTCATAGCTATCTCAAAACTGACAAACCATCAAGATGTTTGACTTGGTTGGTGAATAACCAGAAATAATTTTACCAAGAAAAAATAAAAGAGTAAAACCAAGCTGTGGCTACTTTTGTGTACAGAAGAGCTGTTAATCTGCATTTGTCTCCTGTGTTTAAAAATGGCTGAGTTCAAGCTCAGTCATTCCAGCATCAATATGTACCTACTACCCAAGCCCTATTTGTGGGCAGCAAGTCTGTCATAATGTTGTGTTTGATCCTCTGTGAGAAAAACAGAGATGATTATCATCCTCATATCAGACTAGAATTTTATTTTCAAAGAGGGAATAAGACTAGCCTGAGGTCTCAGAGAATTTAGCCCAATGTTAATAAACAGAGAGCAGCCATCTGCAAATTCATTCATAGCTGACACTCACCGTCACTAAGCACTTGCTGTGAACTGGACACTGTTCTAACGAGAAAGTAGAGCGTGCATATATGAACTCACGCGATTCTCGCCACTGTCCTAGGGTTGGGTACTGCTGTCTTCACGTTACCATTGGGGAAACCACTGCTGGAAGACGAGGCGGGGTTGGTCAGAGAGAAGTTACTTGTCCATTACAATCCAGTGTGAGAAGTGCCAGCAAAGGACCTCACCCCTTTGGTAATTCTCAAGAAATCACAGAGGACGGAAGAGCTGACAGACACTGACAATGGGAAATGGATCCCTGCAGATGACAGAATGCAACCCAGAAACTCCAAGTCCAGCAGATGGATGCTGATACCTGGCCAGGCTTCACAAGTGCTTTTTAATTGGTTGTTATAAAGGTGAAAAGATGCTTACTAACCATTTTTTAAATGGTTTACTACACTGGAAGATATGGATAAGATCCAAGAAATCACATGAACTGATTTCATCAAGATATTTGGCTGCATTCTTTATGATGTTAGTTTGAATCTTATAAGACTTGATTTGGAAAATATTTGAGTGGATTTCTATCTGGCTGGAACAACAGACTAATTCCAAATAGGAAAAGGAGTATATCAAGGCTGTATATTGTCACCCTGCTTATTTAACTTATATGCAGAGTACATCATGAGAAACGCTGGGCTGGAGGAAGCACAACCTGGGATCAAGATTGCTGGGAGAAATATCAATAACCTCAGATATGCAGATGACACCACCCTTATGGCAGAAAGTGAGGAAGAACTAAAGAGCCTCTTGATGAAAGTGAAAGAGGAGAGTGAAAAAGTTGGCTTACAGCTCAACATTCATAAAACTAAGATCATGGCATCTGGTCCCATCACTTCATGGGAAATAGATGGGGAAACAGGGGAAACAGTGAGACATTTTATTTTGGGCTCCAAAATCACTGCAGATGGTGATTGCAGCCATTAAATTAAGAGACGCTTACTCCTTGGAAGGAAAGCTGTGACCAACCTAAACAGCATATTCAAAAGCAGAGACATTACTTTGTCAACAAAAGTCCATCTATGGATGTGAGAGTTGGACTATAAAGAAAGCTGAGCACCGAAGAATTGACGCTTTTGAATTGTGGTGCTGGAGAAGACTCTTGAGAGTCCCTTGGACTGCAAGGAGATCCAACTAGTCCATCCTAAAGGAGATCAGTCCTGGGTGTTCATTGGAAGGACTGATACTGAAGTTGAAACTCCATTACTTTGACCACCTGATGCAAAGAGCTGACTCATTTGAAAAGACCCTGATGCTGGAAAAGATTGAAGGTGGGAGGAGAAGGGGATGACAGAGGGTGAGATGGTTGGATGCCATCACCGACTCAATGAACATGAGTTTGAGTAAACTCCGGGAGTTAGTGATGGACAGGGAGGCCTGGCATGCTGCAATCCATGGGGTTGCAAAGAGTCAAACCTGACTCAGCGACTGAACTGAACTGAACTATCTGGCTGAATAAATAAAGGTAAAAAACATCATTCTTGTCTATCGGAAGGGGAAACTCCACAGAGAAATCGCTGGTTGGATAAGACACAGGAATTGTCGTTATTAAATTTGTAGCTGACACAGGCTAAGATAGATGGCCAGGGCCTCAAATGACACAAGCAAGATTCAAAACAATCTTGATAGACATGAAGGATGGACCAAAACCATCAATATGACATTTGACAGGGATACTTAAACTCTTACTTACACAGGTAGGGGGGATTTGACTAAACATCAATTTTAGTTAGGGGGAAAAAATGTCTGTTTTGCTTTAGTCTACTATAAACCTCAAAATGAATAAACGATGTGCCACAGCACCTGAAATCTGCTTTAATATGAGTAACAGTTAAGCAAACAAGGGTAGCAGGATCCTATTCTGCTCTATGCTGTTTATATCCCATTTGCACCATTCTGTTCAGCTTCAGATTCTTTATTTTCAGAAGAACATAGATTTGTTCAAAAGAAGGCAATCTTTTTGAAAGTTCCCTGGAAACCACCCCATTTAAGAATGGTAAGTGGCAATAAGGTGTGCTAGCTGTCTTCAAATATTAGAAGGATTCCTGACAGAGGATGAAAGAAAGAGCTTTTAAAATTCAGTTCTAATTGTCTCACTCTCCTGCTTAAAACCCTTCAAGTTAGCCACCTCTCAGAGTAATTTTACATTTCTTTCCTTGTCTTACAAAAGCCCTTCTGATGTAGCCTCGCCAGCATCTACATTCTATTCTCTTACCGGCTTCTCCTTTCCCCAGCCCCTGTCCTAAAACTGCTCAGCCACCAACCCCAATATATTCTAGGCTCCAGACATGCTGAAATTCATTCCGTTTCTCAAGAAACCATTCCCTTGCTTTCAGGCCTCTTGTCTTGCTCTGCTTGGAATACTCTTCCTCACTGTTTGTTCTTTTTACCTGGACTAAAGTATGTGTGTGTCTGCTTGATGACTTCCCCTAAGAAATTAAACTTGGTCCTCCATCCTCTTGCACAAGATGAGGTGAGGCTGGGGGCCTGTCCCCTGTGTTCTCAGAACGTGCGGCCCCTCCCCCAAGGACTGTCGCTGTTGCTCAGTCGCTCAGTCGTGTCCGACTCTTTACAACCCCGTGGACTGCAGCACGCCAGGTTTCCCTGTCCTTCGAGTCAGTGATACCATCCAACCATCTCATCCTCATCAACCCTTCTCCTCCCGCCTTCAGTCTTTCCCAGCATCAGGGTCTCTTCCAATGAGTCAGTTCTTCACGTCACGTGGCCAAAGTATTGGAGTTTCAACTTCAGCATCAGTCTTTCCAGTGACTATTCAGGACTGATCTCCTTTAGGATGGACTGGTTGGATCTCCTGGCTGTCCATGGGACTCTCAAGAGTCTTCTCCAGCACCACAGTTCAAAAGCATCAATTCTTCAGCTCTCAGCCTTCTGTATGGTCCAGCTCTCACATCCATACATGCCTAGTGGCAAAACTATAGCTTTAAATACACAGACCTTTGTTGGCAAAGTGATGTCTCTGCTTTTTAACATGCTGTCTAGGTTTGTCTTAGCTATTCTTCCAAGAAGCAAGTAGCTTTTAATTTCTATTCCCTGGATAGAGTTTTTTTATTACTTATTTTTAATTGAAGGATAATTACTTTATAATATTGTCTCAGCTTCTGCCACACATCAATCAGCATGATCAGCCATAGGTATACATTTGTCCCCTCCCTCTGGAACCTCCCTCCCACCTCCCACCCCATCTCACCCTCTAGGTTATCACAGAGCACCTGATTTGAGCCCCCTGCAGCATGCAGCAAGTTTTGACCAGCTGGCTTATATGTTTCAATTCTGCTCTCTCAATGTGCCCCACCCCCTCCTTCCCCTGCTGTACCCACAAGTCTGTTCTCTGCCTCTGTGTCTCCACTGCTGCCCTGCAGATAGGTTCCATCAGGACCATTTTTCTAGATCAAGATAGAGCCTTTCGGTGGCTCAGATGGTAAAGAATCTGCCTGCAATGAAGGGAACCCGAGTTCAATCCCTGGGTCAGGAAGATCCCCTACAGAAGGGAATGGCTATCCACTCCAGTATTCTCGCCTGGAGAATTCCACGGATGGAGGAGCTTGGCAGGCTATAATGCACAGGGTTGCAGAGTCGGACATGACTAAATGACCAACACAGAACTTTTTATACTGATTTTCAGTCGTCTGAAACCCCCTCACACACTGGGTACCAGAAGTTCCATACAAACAGAGGTCCAAGGCTCCCTCCTCCATCATTCTATCCCCAGGACCTGTGCAGCCAAAGAATTAAACAACAGATAATCTATTTTTCAGGAAAGGGAAAAGTTAAGAACAATGTAGGAAAGTTGCACAAAAAAATTTTTTGCTCCAATTCAGAAGGCATTTCCTTTATTCTCGGCCTTGACCTCCTGAGTTGAGACACCCTGCCCTACTCTGACCTTTGGGACTCAGTCCTCTCAGGGGCTCACCCCACCCACATCAGCAAGGAAAGCTTGTGTGACCCCTGGACCAGCCTCAGACAGGCTTCTGCCCTTCTGTTGCTTCCTGCACTGCAAATAACTTGTGAAATAATAAAAGAATTTTTATTTTATTTCTGAGGCAAGTCCTTAGAGAAATATGTGTTGTCTCTGAATGAATGGCATTTCACGTTCTGAATCTAAATGCATCTTCAGATACTGGAGCTTAAAAGGATTAGTAAACCCATTTACAATATGCTATATTTAGCATGGCAAAAATAAAAGAATTTTATTTGGTAAGAACTAATAGTTTCTTCAAAAATATACACTTCTACTTTGTAAGAACCTTGGAGGAGTAACAAAGTATACTAATTAAGTGTGTGGGTCTGAAATCTTTTATTCAGACCTTTTTATTACCCACTGAAGTCAGAATCCAACAGAAATTACCTCCATGAAGCAATAGTTTATTGGCAATCTCTTAGTCTGTATTAACATAATAATGGCTATGCATTTTACTTAAACTTTGTGCTCCCCAAGATATGTGAGGTAGAACATACCTTAGTCCCTCATGTAGGTATTCTTGTCCAAAATTACCTTGTAAAGAGATGTGTGTATGCATGGGTGCATCTTAAGTCACTTCAACCATATCTGACTCTTTGTGATCCTATGGACTGTAGCCAGCCAGGCTCCACTGTCCTTGGGATTCTCCAGGCAAGAATACTGGAGTGGGTTGCCATCCCCTCCTCCAGGGGATCTTCCTGACCCAGGGATCGAACCCATGTCTCTTACATCTCCTGCATTGGTAGCAAATTCTTTACCATTAGAACCACCTGGGAAACCCATGTATATGCATAGTTTGCTTATACTAATGGGAATTAGAATTTTCCATTTAATTGAAAAAACAGTAGAATTAGCTTTGTGTTTTGTCTTTCTATCTGCTTGAAGCACAAATACTGATTTAGAATCAGATTCCAAAGGCAGCTGGGGGAAATGCATGTAAGAGATTCCGTTTTGACTGAGTCTGCAGGACACGAGTCTCCTGCACTGGAATTTCTGTGTCCTGACCCCAATGCCCCCTCACTGGCTGCGAGCCAACCTCCCTTCAGAGGTCACGTGGGGGCAAGGATTGAGGCATTGAAGAGCTTAAGAGGAAGAGAAGATAATTACCAAATATCCAGTGCATTGTATAAAAACCTAGTGAAGTTTAATAATAAAATCCAGATTATAATATAATTATAATCCAGATCATAAATGTGGGATCATCTTTTATAGTAAATTGTATTCCAAATAACACAGGGAAAGTGAATTCCTTTGTCTGCCTCTAATCACTACACAATATGATTTTTTTATTCTCCTGAAAGTGCATGATTAATTTTTTTCTGAAAAGAGCATTTTCTGAACGAATGCTATTAATAAATTTCTGTGCTAGGTTAGTCTTAACAAGTAGGTCCACACTTATTTTCTGAGAGTCTTCACCTGTTAATGTGGGAGACTGTTGTGGTATCTCTATGTTAACTGTACTGTCCTCAGAACCAAAGGTTACTTGATAATGATCTGCTTTTGATTTGAGTTCAAACTGTGTGAAGTGCTGCTGTTGGTTTTACTGAAAACAATCACACCTACAGGAGCTCTGAAAGTTATTTTAATGTCTCTTCTCAATGTGAGAGCATCTATTTCTCATACATCCAGAAGACACTCAGGGGACTTCCCAGGTGGTCCAGTAGCTGAGACTCCTAGCTCCCAGTGCCAGGGGCCAGGGTTCGATCCCTGGTGGGGGACCTAGATCCCACAGGACACAACTAAGAGACTGCAGTCCACAACCAAAGGTCCCACACACGGCAAGGAAGGTCCCGTGTGCTGACCTGTCACAGCCAAGCAAATACAAATATTAAAAAAAAGACAAAAGATGCTCAGAAGGTCAAGGAAGATATTCTCTGCTGAAAGGGTGGAATCTTGTTCCTGTCCAACATACTGACAAATGGGCTTCGAAGGGTTCTGCTTAAATTGTGACCGTCGTGAAAACAACCACAGCCAGAACACTTGCAACAGTGCGCTTCAAATGACGCACACACATGGCCCTCCTAACTCTACTGTTCTTGCTTCAGCCCCCCAGTGCACAGTATAATGCACACCATAAGACCATGTGAAACAGTTTTGTTTTCCTTAAGAGTGCCCACTGTGCATGCTATACAGTTATTCAAGTGTAAAAATTCATTTAGGATATAAAAATTCATTTTGCAGAATTTCTTTATGGAACAAGATACAAACTACATCATAAAGACATCAATTTTATTAATTTTCTTTATACTTCTTCACTATTACTAATAAAAAACTATCATATTTGTCTTGATTGTTCTCATTATTCAGTAGAGTTGGTTTTATTGTTATTTCTCTTGAGTCTTTCCAGACCTCAGATGTGGTCTCTGATAATGAAAATTTGTTGTGTCTCTAAATACTGGGAAAAACGTGACAGTGTTTTGAGGGTCATCCCAGAAGGCCTCCTACATGTCACGTTCTGAACTAAAATACCTCCAGACGAAGGCTCCTAAGGAGATCACTTTTGAAAGAGCATTGCTTAGCTTAATGTGCAATTATAGGAGATCATTTGCCCGCATATATAAAGGAAAATAAGTTCTAATATTGAGTGAGATTAGACAGAACTTCTAGAATTACTTTTGCTACTCAACGTAGCTTATACCATATCGCTTTGGGTTTCATCTCATAACAGTATGGAGAGTTGGATCCCGACCACATGGTAGTAGTTCATTATTTTTGAGACCAATGTCTAAGAAATGATACAGTACTAAGCAGACTGTTATAGCTCAGGAATTTTTTTCTGACACAATATTACACTGTTTTAGTTCAAACAAGAGTGGGGAGGAAAGCAAACCCACAAAGATTAGCCAGAACCCCATTAAAGCTTTCTTTTTTCATGCATGCCTGTACATTAGTTGCTAAGCTGTGTCCGACTCTTTGTGACCCCCCTGGACTGTAGCCCGCCAGGCTCCTCTGTCCGTGGGATTCTCCAGGTAAGAATACTGAAGTGGGTTGCCACTTCCTTCTCCAGGGGATCTTCCTGACCCAGGGATCAAACCCTGGTCTCCTGCACTGCAGGTGGATTCTTTACTATCTGAGCCATCAGGGAAGCCTTTTTCTCAAAGACTGATCTTTTAGTCTCTTTTACTTTTTCAAATCACCTTACCTAGAAAATGACTCTTTACCTTTTATTACCAATATCTTTTTTTCTCATCTGAAGTGATAAAATATTAGATTGGAAGTGAAGGAGAAAGTAGGTTTCAGAAAAAAATATTGGAAGATAACCGGTAGAGAGAAACATTTTTTTTTTCCCATGCTAGAAAGAAGAAAGGAGCAAGTGCTGAGACTGACATGACTGAGGGGTCTGTGGGCCTGAGGATGATGAAGTCCGTCTGCGCCCTGAGGCCTGGCTGCCCGTCCTGTGCCATTTGATTCAGAGCCCGCAGGTTGCCGCGCGTGCTCCGGGCAGCCCGCCGACCCTGCAGTACTGTCTAAGTTAGGCAGCGCCCCTGCACAGCAACCCACCCTGCTTCCGGTCCCAGCGCTGTTGCCTTGGCTCCTTTTGCGAGCCTTGGCAGTCACAGCCCCGAACTATTTTTATATACCATGCCATTTTTCATGCATTTGTTTTTGAGAAAAAGTGCATACCTAGTGCTGAAGTGTGATCTGGCCGATAAATCATACGGAATACATGTGGGAACTTGGCTGGTGGGCCCTTGGAAGGGTTCTAAGGAGCCAAGGAACTAACAGAATAAGCGTTTGGTTGGGATTCAGTTAACTTCCTAGGCACAGAGTGAATCTTCTGATAATCTGGAAAGCAATGGGCTAAGAGTGACAAGAAGAAGAAAAGGGGAAGAGGAGGAAGGAAAGGAGGGAGGAATGTCAGTAAAGGAGGAAGAGTAAGGCCATGTGATTCTCCTTCACGGTTCTCAACAGTCTTATCTGCCGGGGGTGGCGGGCGAGGCGGAAAGAAGGCAGTTTTCCTGAGCAAAGGCTGTCTAAAAATCTGAGATCACACTCCAGTAAGTTACTAGTAATACATATGTGTGTACGCATGTGTGTGATATGAGATATTAGAAAATATGTCACTTTAGCATTCTATAACTACTGACAATATGCAGGAAGAATAAAGGAGAAATAAACATTTCTCCTTTATTCAAGCAAATAAAACCTGGGAAATTTCATCTCAGCAGACATCACAGGCAACTTAGAAATCAATGAGCTAAGGAGAATTCTTTCATGAAGGACAGCCAAGGACACTCAAAAAAAGTGGAAAAAGGAAATAATAAAAATAGAAATATAAACTGTGAATAAATAATACAAGAGAGATGAATGACAAGTCAAATCTGGCCTCTTTGAAAACTTAATAAAACAGAAAAAATTTTAATGGTAATGATAAAGAAAAAAATTTAAAGTAATCAAAACTATAAGTGAAAAGAAGAATATTAAAAAAACTGAGCACATTGAAAAGATTTTTAAATGATGTTTTGAAAAAATGTGTGCCAAGAAATATTCAAATTTAGATGAAACTGGCCAATTTTTAGTAAAATGCAGTTTGCCAAAGCTCCTTCAAGAAGAATCAGAAAACGAAATAGTTTTAAAGTGTGCAACATCTCTACAAAGAAAAGTATACACATTATGGGGGAAAAAAATGAAAGAACATGTAAATGAATGAAGGGACAAAACTAAAAGACTCGATATTCTAAATATAGCAACTTACCCCAAGTTGATCTATATATCCCAATAAAAATTCCAACAGGTACTGTGCAGGTGACTATGTGAGTGTGTAAACTGAACAACTAGTTTTGAAATTTATCTGGAAATACAAAGTGGCATAATAGCTAAAACAACATGCAGATTCGTAAGTGAAAGAGGCCAGTCTGAAAAGCTACATGCTCTATGGTTTCAGCTAAAAATGACAAAACATGGAGACAGGAAAAAGATCAGTGGTTATCTGGAGTTTGAGATGGTGTGGGATGAATAGGTGGAGAACAAAGAATATTTAGGGTGTAAAAATATTCTGTATATATCATAATATTGGATATATATCATTAGTCATTATACATTATCCAAACCAATGTATAAAGGGCTTCCCTGAAAGTTCAGTTGGTAAAGAATCTGCCAGCAATGCAGGAGACCCCGGTTGGATTCCTGGGTAGGGAAGAAAGGATAGACTACCCACTCCAGTATTCTTGGACTTCCCTTGTGGCTCAGCTGGTAAAGCGGCTGCCTCCAATGCAGGAGACCTGGGTTCAATCCCTGGGTTGGGAAGATCCCTGGAGAAGGGAACGGCTACCCACTCCAGTATTCTGGCCTGGAGAATTCCACGGACTGTATAGTCCATGGGGTTGCAGAGTCAGATATTACTGAGCAACTTTCACTCCCTGGGTAGAGGTCATGATGAGGAGATCCCCATATAGTATTATCTAAAACTTTAATATTTCATATTTTCAGGTAAGATCTATGCTCGATCCACAGTTCATTCTGGGTGAACTGTGAAACAATATAATTTAATTCTTACGTATGTATATGCAACCATCCTAGCAGTATTTATTGATCTGATGATAAGTTTAGTCTGAGTCTGTCTTTTAGCCCTCTGTTCTGAAGTGAAATCCCCAGCATCTATCAAAAATGATGAGATGTGGTTAGATGTGAAGGAAAAGAGTTCTTAAATAAGACCTAAAACAATAGAGCTCCCTTTTCTTTACACCCTATCCAGCATTTATTCGTTGTAGGTTTTTTGAAGATGGCCATTCTGACTGGTGTGAGGTGATACCTCATTGTAGTTTTGATTTGCGTAGGGAGGGGACATATGTATACGAATTGCTGATTCAGGTTGATATATGACAGAAACCAACACAATATTGTAAAGCAATTTTCCTCTGGTTAAAAATAAATACATTTTAAAAAATTAAGATCTAAAACAGACATTCATGTTAAGAAAAAACATGAAGTAAGTGCTTTACTCCATAAAAATTAAGAAATTCTATCTCTGGGAAAAAAGTCACAAACAAGCATAAAGATGAGCTGTTCACAGGTGGTGACACTGAGTTCCAGTAAACTAAATAAATTGCCTAATTTTATACAGCTATTGAGAGACAAAAGCAGGCCCTTGGGCATTTGAGCTCCTTCCCAAGACTGTGAACTGTGATAGAGTTCTCTCTGGTAGGGCCAGGTTGTAACACTGGCTTCATTGAATTTTTACCGTGTTTCTTTAGCATTCATTGCTTGCTAGAGGCTCAAGAAATGGCCTCATATTAAACTATGCATCATAGTCAGAGGGCTATTCCCTAATTCCCCAGGAATTGGCTCAAGGCAATTTCCATATAAATCCCAGGATAGGCTTGACCACTGGTTCATGATGGCAAATATGTTTCTAGACTCTCACAGAGGCAATTTTTTTCATTTTCAGTCAAGAAGCACTAAGATCGAAATTCATTTAAATTCTATAAAGCAGACCCATTTTTATCAGCGTAGACTATATCTCACAGCATTCAAAATATGGAATCCTACTTCCTGCATTAACCTTCAGCTACTTTCAGATCCCAGGACACTCAAAGTCCAGAGCAAGAAATTATAGTCATTACAAATGCATTTCCATGCAGAAGTTGATCTTTAAAAGTCAGTGATTCTACATCCAAAGTTAAATGGAGGAATGGAAAAAAGAAGTCATGAGTTAGGTTTTTAACGGGGCAAGGCTTTTACTCTTTGGGCACATTTGAAAATCATGTAACAATCTCAAACGTGTTAAACTGATATCACCAGCTTTATTCCCAGAGACAACCCACGCATATTGACAACATATTCAGAGGAGCCCATCTGAGAGTGCCTTGGGCATCAGCCTCCAATCCCTAGACTTGACTACCTGAATTTAGTGAGAATGTTGCAAGGTTTTTTCTGAAACTGCAAGAAACAAATATCTTGATTATTAATCAATACATACCTACCCTGAGAATACTCTGGATCAGATTTAACACAACAATAATACCAGAATATGAATGGAATTTATATTGAGGAGCCAAGAAGGAGTTAAGTAAAAGGATTTTTATTATAAAGCAACAGAAACAATGCTATTAGACTTTGGGGGGAAATTTTAAAAGTCTGAATTTAGAAAGAAACCTTATGGTTTCTCTATAGCTTGGTAAACTATAAACTGCTATGCCAATGTTAATGTCTCAAGGTGATCATTTTATTACATTCACAGTTGGCACCAGACTTAGTTTGGGAACTCCTGTTTCTTGACAAGATGGGCCCAGAATTACCCTCCTCTCTTTTTTGTGAAAGGAGTTAGACATCATGCCTTCCTCCGCAATCTATTTGCCAGAGTATCTGGGTGTTTCCAGCAGTAAACTTGCATATATATTTAGGAGGAAGAAATGGCAACCCACTCCAGTATTCTTGCCTAGAGAATCCCATGAACAGGGGAGCCTGGCAGGCTACAACCCATGGGGTCACAATGAGTCGAACACAATTTAGCAACTACATAGATAGATAGATAGATAGATACACACACACACACACATATATATCCTTAGAATATACATCTTTCTCATTTGGAGCTGGACACTCAGGTTGTGGAATTTCATCACTGGGGTTTGGAGCTTAGACCAATAGTGGTGTGATTGTGAGTAGCGGGGAACAACCAAAACCGGATTGCGGAGGTATGTTAGGGTCCCTCAAACAGATTTACTGTGAGCCAGGAAGACTTGACCGTGAAGGGGAAACGTTCATTCTGGGTACCTTAGCACCAAATTCACCCCACCTGTTCATTCTAGCAGAGTGTGTCTAGGTTTGAAGGAATGAGCTGACTTGTGGGGCTAAGAAATGCCGATTGGGACATGGCTTGAATAAATGTGATACAGAAGGAGGGGAAAGTCCCCCTCGTGGACATATTGTAGCTTGGGAGGGTCAGCGAAGACACCCCATGGAGGCGCCCTCAGGAAAGATGGCAGCTGTGGCACTAAGGCTGACAGGCGTAGCTGGCTGGATTGAAGCAACAACCGTGTATTAGACCCATCGGGTGGCCTGGGCGCCCCTCACCCTGCGTTCCTGTAAAGCTACAGTTCCTCTGGCGTCTCTGGTCACAGAAGTACCTGTTCCAACCCAAACCGTCAAGACTGGGTAACCTGACGGTCACGTGGCTTTGTGGGGTGTTGGGAACTTAGACTTCACTGGCCATAGTTCACGGGAGGTGAAAGAGCCACAACATTACCTGCTCAGTACTTGGGGGACTCAAACCAGACCGTCCTCCACAACAACCCCAATACAAGACAGAAGTGTTCACCTCACAGAAGCAACGGCCCTGCGGGTGACGCGGCGGGGACTCCTCCGTGGAGCTGAGCATGAAGCTGAGGACAGGTCTCCTGTGGACACAGACACCCCGGGTGTGCCCAGGGTCGTGCACAGGACGGGACTCCCCACTGCCAGGCTCAGGGGAGGGGGGCCGCAGGACATCGAGTTTTCACTCTCCGTTCCTCGCCCGTGAAGCTGAGACATGCATGCTCAGGCGCGCTGCAGCCTCACAGACTAGCCCGCCGGGGTCCTCTGTCCATGGGATTTCCCAGCAAAATCCTGGAGCCAGTTGCCATTTGCTCCTCCAGGGAGGTGAAGCTGAGAATTTCAGACTAAACAGATTGTGGAAGTGGTACCCTTTAAATTTAGCGAGTCGATTCTCCTTTGAGAGGAGGGCGAACCCAGTAGAACAGAGAGAGCGGGCACAGTCCTGCCGCTCCTCTCACGGAAGCCCCCTCCAGAGGCTGTGTCCTGGGTGCTGGACCACGGCTCTCTGCTCTGACCTTCTGAAGGCACCGGCAGACAGCTGCATATACGACCGTCTCCCGCCAAACTTAAACACCTGAACAAACCCTTACAGCCTTCCAATAACAGCAGTCTGTGCAAACAGAAAACTCTTGATATCAATTATAGACCAAGTGTTTTCTAGAACTTCAACACTATCCAAAAACGAAAGCGCTTTTCCAGTATTAGACAGAGAGAGAGAGAGAGAAACAGAACAAACTCCCCTGTCCTCAGTAAATCTCAAAATAGAAAAGCAAACTCACCCAGGTTTCCCATCTGTTGGCTGGTGACCTGCACATAAACAGATGGCAAGATTGTTCTGGTGTCTGGTACCCAGGAGTTACTCACATCACAAGAGCCATCGGCGCTCCAGGTAGAGGGGATAAATATAGGCTGTCTATCGATCGCCTCCTGTTTAGAGCCCCTGCCTTCCAGAAACGTGGAACACTTGATGGCGAAGGTAAAAGATACTTGCCCATATATATTCTGCACATGTTTTATAGGGGAAATTAGAGACTAATTTTAAGTCATAAAAAGCCAACCCTTTCTGAAAGGTCTGCATTCAGCGAGAAAGAGAAGAGAAGTATATTATTGCTAAGAAAAAAAAAAAAACATCAATTGAACGAGCAGGTATAGCTGTGTCACAGAATATGTACCAAGATTCTATGAAGATTATTCTTTAATTAGAAAGCAGAATTTGCTTTAAATTATGCCATCTTTCATACATTTCAGTGATCATTGGAGACTGGAATCCAGGAGACTTTTCTTATTCTCACATCCCTTTTGACCCTCATTTCTGCATTTTATTGAAGCCCCTGGGTTGTCTGTGTTCGCGTGGGCACCTGGCTGACTGATGGGGGGCTGATAAGGCTGTGACCCTTTCTTCCAGGTGCATACTTCCTTTTCTCTCACAACAAAATTTATCTCCCCTTCATGCCCACCTGGTGGCTAAACGTAAACCGAAAAGCAATCCACAATAAAGGATTCCTGCGGTGCTGTGGTGATCTGAGCTCATCTTTTATGATTCATTTGTTTGCACTGTTATTGAACATCACTGGTCAATGGCCGATCAATGTGGTCCCAATGCCAGAAGTCATCCTTACTGATTTCAGAAGTTCGACCATTGTTCACGAGACCAGATCTGTTCTGGTGTCTTGAGGTTTTAGAAATGTTGGGTTGATTTTTTAGCTTTACTTTTTAATAACATTTATTTTATTTAAAGTACTATTTGCAGATGGTTTTAAACAGTCGATAGTTCTAAGAAACTTATGACAAAAACAATATTCCTTGTCTCCTGATCTTCTACTTCTTTCTTTCCCTGGAGGAAACTTCACTCAACATTTAAAACATTTTCCTTCTCCTGATAATTATATATATATATATATATATATATATATATACACACACATATATATATACATATAATATGTTTCTTATGATTCAATACTGTTACTCAATATTCTTCCAACATTTCAGAGTTGAGAATTGTAGCACACTTGCATGCTCTTTGCGGCTTCCCACATGGCACTAGTGGTAAGGAATCTATCTGCCAACTTAGGAGAAACAAGAGATGCACGTTCAATCCCTGGGTTTGAAGATCCCCTGGAAATAGCACCCCACTCCAGTGTTTTCCCCTGAAAAATTCCATGGGCAGAGGAGCCTGGCAGGCTACAGCCGGTGGGGTCACAGAGAATCGGACATGATTGAACATCAATGACAACAACAATGCTCTTTAACCTTTCAACATAATCTTATTTAACTTTGAATTGATCCCACATTAGTATTTACAGTTATACATTCCAATTCCAGTTCCAGTTCAGTCGCTCAGTCGTGTCCGACTCTGCAACCCCATGAATCGCAGCACGCCAGGCCTCCCTGTCCATCACCAGCTCCCGGAGTTCACTCAGGCTCACATCCATCGAGTCAGTGATGCCATCTGCGATCTCATCCTCTGTCATCCCCTTCTCCTCCTGCCCCAAATCCCTCCCAGCATCAGAGTCTTTTCCAATGAGTCAACTCTTTGCATGAGGTAGCCAAAGTACTGGAGTTTCAGCTTTAGCATCATTCCTCCCAAAGAAATCCCAGGGCTGATATCCTTCAGAATGGACTGGTTGGATAGTACTTATAGTCAATATGCATTGTAATTATATTTTCATTTTTATTCCATCTTTTGCTTTGCCTACAATTGCTATTTCAAATCCTGAAAGATGATGCTGTGAAAGTGCTACACTCAATATGCCAGCAAATTTGGAAAACTCAGCAGTGGCCACAGGACTGGAAAAGGGCAGTTTTCATTACAATACCAAAGAATGCTCAAACTACTGCACAATTGCACTCATCTCACATGCTAGGAAAGTAATGCTCAAAATTCTCCAAGCCAGGCTTCAGCTATGTGTGAACCGTGAACTTCCTGATGTTCAAGCTGGTTTTAGATAAGGCAGAGGAACCAGAGATCAAATTGCCAACATCCACTGGATCATGGAAAAAGCAAGAGACTTCCAGAAAAACATCTATTTCTGCTTTCTTGACTATGCCAAAGCCTTTGACTGTGTGGATCACAATAAACTGTGGAAAATTCTGAAAGAGATGGGAATACCAGAGCACCTGACCTGCCTCTTGAGAAATCTATATGCAGGTCAGGAAGCAGCAGTTAGAACTGGACATGGAACAACAGATTGATTCCAAATAGGAAAAGGAGCACGTCAAGGCTGTATATGGTCACCCTGCTTATTTAACTTATATGCAGAGTACATCATGAGAAACGCTGGACTGGAAGAAACACAAGTTGGAATCAAAATTGCGGGGAGAAATATCAATAACCTCAGATATGCAGATGACACCACCCTTATGGCAGAAAGTGAAGAGGAACTAAAAAGCCTCTTGATGAAAGTGAAAGAGGAGAGTGAAGAAGTTGGCTTAAAGCTCAACATTCAGAAAACGAAGATCATGGCATCTGGTCCCATCACTTCATGGGAAATAGATGGGGAAACAGTGGAAACAGTGTCAGACTTTATTTTTGGGGGCTCCAAAATCACTGCAGATGGTGACTGCAGCCATGAAATTAAAAGACGCTTACTCCTTGGAAGAAAAGTTATGACCAACCTAGATAGCATATTCAAAAGCAGAGACATTACTTTGCCAACTAAGGTCCGTCTAGTCAAGGCTATGGTTTTTCCTGTGGTCATGTATGGATGTGAGAGTTGGACTGTGAAGAAGGCTGAGCACCGAAGAATTGATGCTTTTGAACTGTGGTGTTGGAGAAGACTCTTGAGAGTCCCTTGGACTGCAAGGAGATCCAACCAGTCCATTCTGAATGAGATCAGCCCTCGGATTTCTTTGGAAGGAATGATGCTGAAGCTGAAACTCCAGTACTTTGGCCACCTCATGCAAAGAGTTGACTCATAGGAAAAGACTTTGATGCAAGGAGGGATTGAGGGCAGGAGGAGAAGGGGACGACCCAGGATGAGATGGCTGGATGGCATCACTGACTCAATGGACTTGAATCTGAGTGAACTCCGGGAGTTGGTGATGGACAGGAAGGCCTGGCGTGCTGCGATTCATGGGGTCACAAAGAGTCGGACACGACTGAGCGACTGAACTGAACTGAACTGATGTACACATCTTTTTATGATTTTTTTTTCATTTTCTTTGAATATTTACTAAATCTTTTTACATCCTTTGGCAGTTGTGCAAAACTCTCTCAATATCATTTTTCCAACTGATCAGATGCATCAGAAGATCCATCAGCTCCATTTACTCTCCTGTTTCTGCCTCCTCCCGTCACTCCAGGGCACGCCCCGTGGCTGCTGTTGATTCTGGGTTTGCTTTGCTGTCACTGGCGAGTCCATTTCCCTCTGTGGTCTGTTTTCTGCTCCCTAGAACCCAAGTCGTTTCTCCTTCTCAGTTCCCACCTCCTCATTTTGTTGAAATATGTCTTCCTGTGGTTTCCTGAGAAAGGTTCCAGAGACTTCCCTGGTGGGCCAGTAATTAAGAATCCACCTTGCAAAGCAGGGGAAGTGGGTTCAATCCCTGGTTGGGGAGTTAAGAGCCCACATGCCATGGAAACTACTGAGCCCATGAGCTGCAATGTATGTGGCAACAAATATTCTTCAAGCTGAAACTAAGACCCAACATACCCAAACAGATAAATAAACACATAAATAAATAATTTTTTTAAACGGTGCTAAAGAAGTAATGACTTGACGCTCTTGACATCTTGACATCTCAAGATTTCTTCATTCTACTCTTGCCCTTGAACAGCAATCTATTTAAATATTAAGATCTAGTGGAAAATAGGAATTTTGAAGTGATTCTTCTTCCTCTCCTAGATTCCAGGGTTGCTATTCATAAGTCTGATATCCCCCATTTTTTAGATTCTTTGACTCGTCAAAAAGTGTTTTTCGGAACTTTTCCTTATTGTTCTGAAATTTATGATGATATAACCTGCAATAGATCTGTGATTTTTATTCATTGTGCTGGGCGTTCATTGGGTTACATCGTTGTAGAGACTGGTCTTTGGTTCTGGAAACATTTATTATATCATTCTGATAATTTTTCTGTACAATTTTCTGTTTATTCTCTCTGGAACTCTTACTATCAGATATTGGACCAGCTGGATCAATCCTCTATTTTTCTTTCATTTGTCTTCAATGTGCATTTCTATTTTTTAGTTTAAAGTCTCAAAACTTTCTTAAACATTATATTTAGGCTTTTATATCTATATCTTTATATTTATAAGAGTACTTCTTTGTCATTCAACTTCTTAAAGCATATCATCATCTTGCATCCTTTATCTTCTTTTGTGTTAAATATTTTCCAGCCCCCTATTTCTTCTCCATTCCTTTGTCTGTTTATTTGCTTTTGATTTAGCCTTTTTCATAATCACTCCTTGCATATCAGATGATCCTTCTGTGCCAAAATGCTGATTGGAATTTCCTAGGGCAGGCAGAGTTTTAGACTGGTGAACAAATGGAGAATGAACTGGATTTATTTTGGCTGTTCATTTTTAATTGATGCAGGTGAATTTACAGCATTTTATTAGTTTCAGGTGTACAACATACCAATACAATATTTTTATAGATTATGTTCCTTTTAAGTCATTACAAAATAATGGCTATACTTCTCTGTGCTATGCAATATATCCTTGTTGCTTATTTATTCTGTACAGCTTCAGACTATCCTTCAAAATTGCATTAATCAAAACAGCTTGGTACTGGCACAAAAATAGACACACTGATCAATAGAACAGAGTAGAGAGCTCAGAAGTAAACCTACACATTTATGGTCAGTCAATTAATCTATGCCAAAGGAGGCAAAACTATAGAATGGAGAAAAGAGTCTCTTCAGTAAGTGGTACTGGGAAAACTGAACAGCTATATGTAAATATATGAAATTAGAACATTTCTTCACACCATATACAAAACAATAAATTCAAAATGGACAAAAGACTTAAATATCAGACCTGAAACCACAAAACTCCCAAAAGAGAACACAGGCAGCACACTTTTTGATGTAAATTATAGCAATATTATTAATATCTGTCACCTAAGCTATGGTTTTTCCAGTGGTTATATATGGATGTGAGAGTTGGACTATAAAGAAAGCGGAGCACTGAAAAATTGATGCTTTTGAATTGTGGTGTTGGAGAAGACTCTTGAGAGTCCCTTGGACAGCAAGGAGATCCAACTAGTCCATCCTAAAGGAAATCAGTCCTGGATGTTCATTGGAAGGACTGATGTTGAGGCTGAAACTCCAATAGTTTGGCCACCTGATGTGAAGAGCTGACTCATTTGAAAAGTTCCTGATGCTGGGAAAGATTGAGGGCGGGAGGAGGAGACAACAGATGGTTGGATGGCATCACCGACTCAATGGACATGAGTTTGGGTAGACTCCGGGAGTTGGTGATGGACAGGGAGGCCTGGAGTGCTGTGGTTCATGGGGTCGCAAAGAGTCAGACATGACTAGCGACTGAACTGAACTGAACTGAACTGAAGGCAAAAAAAAAAAAAAAAAAGAGCAAAAAAAATTAAGCAGCACCTGTGTGTGTGTGTGTGTGTGTGTACCTTCAGTCGTGTCCAACTCTTTGTGATCCCATGGACTGTAGCCCACCAGGCTCCTTTGTCTGCAGAATTTTCCAGGCAGGAATACTGGAGTAGGTTGCTATGTCCTTCTCCAGGGGGTCTTCCTGACCCAGGCATCAAACCCATATCTCTTTCATGTCCTGCACTGGCAGGCAGGTTCTTTACTAGTTGTCTTTACCACAAGTGAGACTTAATTAAACTTAAAAGCTTTTGCAAAGCAAAGAAAACCATCAACAAAATGAAAAGACAACCCACTGAAATGAAAAAAAGGCTGAATTTATTTCTTGTTGTTGTTGTTGTTCAGTCACTAAATTGACTCCAGCAAGTCAGCTTTTTGCATCAGGTAGCCAAAGTATTAGAGCTTCAGCTGCAGCATCAGTCCTTCCAATGAATATTCAGGGTTGATTTCCTTTTGGATTGACGGATTTGATCTCCTTGCTGTCCAAGGGAATTTATTTTCGGGAATCCCTAATTGCCAGTATCAGTAGTTTTTTCGTTGAGGTATTTCAGCTTCTCCAGAAGAAGTTCCTCTTTCTCTTATCTGGAGAAGCATCACCCTGACTAGTTTGTCTTTGGGTGGAGGGGGGATGGGGAGGCTCACTGTCCAACATGCAGACTGTATTCAACACCCTTGTGTCCTTCGGCTCCTCTCACCCACCCTTCTCTGTGCCTGAGACTTGCATCTGGAACACTCTGCACCTATGAGACTGCAGGCCATGTGCTAGGACTTCCCGTCCTCTGGTCTCTTCAAGGCTTGCTTGGCAAACCAACTCTTTCTCATCGCCTGCCTCCCACCCCCACACACCATTATCTGAACTGTTCAATTCTTTTCTAGTTTCATGGATGGTGCACTTTTGTGTTTTCTGTTTCTTTTTCCCCTTGTACCCTGGGGTGATTTTTGAGAAAACAAGAGAGAAATAGCTTTATTGTGCCTTAAGGCATTGGGATTTTCATTTAACTTTGTCTTTTGGAGGGCTTCTCTGGTGGCTCAGATGGTAAAGATCTGCCTGCAATGCGAGAGACCTGGGTTGGGAAGATCCTCTGGAGAAGGGAATGGCTACCCACTCCAGTATTCTTGCCTGGGGAATCCCCATGGACAGAGGAGCCTGGCAGGCTACAGTCCATAGGATCACAAAGTACCTATTTCAACTCATTTTGAAATATATTTGACTGTTTTATGCCTCCTTGACATACTGTTATTCCTCTGTCTTAGAACATACCTTTTTCACACCTTAATAAACTGATAGAAACATTGATCAGGTAATAATAATAATGAAATCACACATGCAATGTACTGTTTATTATCTGTTTTAAAAAACAGATCATTTCAGTTAAAGCCTATTTTTTTTCCACCAATGCTGGAAAATCTCAAGAATAACTGCACCATTATCACAGTATTTTAATTTTTATTAAAACAAAACAAAAAGTGACAACTGATTTTCAATTAAAATCTTCCCTTTGTGTGGAGTTGCATAGATGTCTGGCTGAAAGGAGAGAAGTTAGAAAACTTTATATTTCCTATGAAATGCTAAAATTTGAATTATTATGTTGGGATTCCTGCAGCAAAGCTCAAAAATCTCCCTTTAACTTGCTACACTGCATCTTCCTCTCTCTTTCCTTTTACCTCTCTCTCTCAACAAGGATATTTGATTTTTTTTTTTTTTCTGAGCAATGTTGATCACCCAGCATTGTAGTTACATGAACTGGAGGCACATGGGAGATTTAAGATTGAAAATAATACATCCCCTCTGAGAAATGTGGATTGTAATCTGAAGTATAATCTCTGATTATATCTCAGACTTTCAAATCAAACACATGATTAAAAACTCCGTGTTATTCTAAAAATCTGAACAGAACACAAATCTGTCAAGGTTAGATACTGTCAGTCATTCGGCCACGATGTAATTCCATGCTGGATTATGGGAGCTATCACCTGAATTCAGCAGTAGTCTTGCCTTTCAGATGACAAAAGACATAAAGAGCTGTGGGTACGTCATGATGGGAGCGGAAAGTAAGACTACTGTTACAGAAATGGGTTATTTTAAGTAGTGCGTGTGTGCTAAGTCACTTCAGTCGTGTCTGACTCTTTGCGACCCCATGGACTGTAGCCCGCCACGCTCCTCTGTCCATAGGGATTCCCCAGGCAAGAATACTGGAGTGGGTAGCCCCTCCACGGGCTTCTGGCCCAGCCTTTCTGCAGTTGTTCATTTGTTATGCAATGTTTTGACCTCAGAATTGCATTACTGACCTCAAAGATATTAAACTTATCTACTAACGAATCACACAAATGCTTGACTCACAAGCCATCCCTGAACCACTTTTGTCTTGTGTAATAATCTTCTCTTCTGAAGTGTAAACTATGTTTTTTATCTTATGGGATTAATGGCAAGATTCTGAAGTCCTGCCATGTATAGTAGTAAAACGCAGAACTTGATCTTAATAGCTGTTCTTTTTTGTTTTGAGTGTTAATACACGGGCTTCCCAGTGGCTCAGTGGTAAAGAATCTACCTGCCAAAGCAGGAGATGCGTGTTTGATCCCTGGGTTGGGAAGATCCCCTGGAGGAAGAAATGGCAACCATAGATCGCTACTGATTCCCCAGGCAGGTCTCAGAAAGTCACGGCGAAGGCTCAGAATCTCAGCCTCGCTGCCCAGCTGAGCCATGGTGGTGCTGAAGGGCCGCTGGAGCCACATGTCCTGGATGCCTCTCAGCTCTCACTCCAGGCCTAACCGACTAGCCCAGAGATCTCCGGCCAATCCTACAGAAATTCTGACTTCCCAGAGAGGAACAGTGTTGATGGCTAATACTTGGTGTCAAATTGGCAAGGACTCAGCACCAGGGACCTGGTCAGATGCCGTTCTGAGGCTGCTGTGAAGGTGCTATGAGATGAGATTAGTACTGAGCTCAGCAGACTCTGAGTAAAGCAGACTCCCTCCATCCTGTGGGTGGGCCTTATCCGGCCAGGTGAAGGCCTTAAGAGAAAGGTCAATATCCTCCATAGAAGAGGGAATTTCTTCCAGTAGGCAGACTTTGGACTCAAGCTGCCACATCAAAGTCTTCCCTGTGTCCCTAGTTGGCCAGCCTATCCTGCACATTTTGAACTTAGAGACCTCACAAGTGTGAAAGCCAATTGCTTAAAATAAATCTCTCTCTCTCTCTTGCTGTGTATACATCCAGAGGGTGGGGGTCTGTATGCCTGGAGACCCTTGACTCACACAGAGACAATGGTTTTCAGCTCTTTAAGGCCTGTCTATGCCCTTGGCTGAGCTGCATCCATCAGAGTGTACTGTCTGCATAGCATTGGGTTCCCTGTTTGGCCATAAAACTTGCTCTAAACACTCAAACATTGTTCCAGAGCCTTTATTTTCTCTTCAACCAAGGAAAGCTTAGAAATTTCTAATTCCATCCTGTCATTTTTATCTGAATGAACTACCCCCTCCCCCGGACTTGAGTCTGCTTGCCCAGGGCCACACTAGTAGGACCCAGAGCAGAGGTGAGACCCAGGCCTCTCATCCCAGCCCTGGGCTCGTGGTACCCAACCCCCTGACCCGCATCCTTGATCCATCATGTCACAGGGAGCTTTCATGCGCCTCTCACTCTGGTTAACTACACAAAGGCAGCAGGCTAATTAGTGGATGTTTTAGCGAACAATTTACTAATCCTATTGGCTTATAGAGGATCTTTAGAGACATGGAGAAAAAATTAGGTGATCTCTCCACTGCAGACATGACAAATTGAGTTATAATGAAATATGGATACTGTCTGAATTAGGTTGGTTTTCCAGCCTGAGGTTCTGATTTATGTAGAAGCGATTTATGAGAATGTGTCCCCAGGAAAAGTCAGTCGGGATTGGGGATGGAGGAACCAGGCCTGGAAGGAAGAGAGGCAGGCTGAGCCACAGGTGGATTTCAGGCAAAGTCCCTCTGAGACCAGCGCTGGCTCCAGCCAGAGAGACCCTGCAGTTAGTGTAGGTCACACCCAAGGCTGGTCCACAACCATCACGACTGGTGAGAAGGGGGTAATTAGACTCTCAGAGTCTTCTAGAACTTTATATATGTGGCTGTCATCCTTCATAGAGTCACAAGTGGTGGCTGCTGGGAGTTCAAGTACAGCAGAGGCTGACGTCCACAAAAGTGGAAAAGTCCTCCTGATGGGGAGTATTGAGGGGAACGTTGCCCTCTGATAACTGGATCAGAGCTCATACAGTGTCCCGACAAAGGTAGAAAGTCCCCTGGCGGGGCCCTGACTCTCCTGATTGGAGGTATTCACACGAACGCTCAAAGGATGTGCCCACAGGTGAGAATGACCACGGAGCAAGACGAAAGGAGAACTAGGAAGTCAAGGCTGCCCCAGCTCCTCCAACCTGACCCTGAGCCTCCGACTCACTGCCAAGTTCATGGCCGGGGCCCCGACGCCAACATGGAACCGTCTGCCTGATGTCGCGCACCTTTGGAACAACCAGTCAAGTCTGTTGATTCTCACTTCCTCTCCCCAAGCAACCTCTGAATCCTAAAACAAGCAAAGTGAGAGGACGTGTAAATCCACACAAACACTCATCCAGTTGTCTTTACAAGGGTATTTTTCATCAGAAGTAAGTAAGCATTCTCATTATAGCCATTCATCTGCACATGTGTGGTTTGTCGGCCCCTGAAAAGCGGGCTGTCACCTCTACTGAGTGACAGGGAGCCCAGCCCCCAAGCTTCCTCTAAGCAGCAATGGCAACGTGACGCCACTGGGGGCAGTTCAGGGAACTTCTCTTCTACAGGAGCTAGTCAGGTCATCTGACGTGTTCTAGTTGGAGCTTGACCTGTGATAACCTTTTCTGAAGTTCAGGAGCAATGCAGAAAGCAGTACGGGAATGAGGGAGCAAAACGTCAGCCTTATCTGTGGCTGGAGTGGAGGGTGATGCTCAGCTCACAGGCAAGGGCTCCTGCCCCGGGAGTGCATCTGCCAGGTCAGGCGGACACAGGCTGTGGGGACAGTCAGCCCTGGGGGTGATGGACGGGCCACAGTCTGGAAAGGACAAGGCCTACAGGGGGCTGCTGGGAGACGAGGACAGGGAGCCAGGCCAGGCAATTAAACTGTCCAATGGGGAAAAGATGGGAAGGATGCAGACAAGATGCACTGAAGGGTCCACCTGAGTGCTTCCCAGAGATACATAAGAGATTCCTCTTTATGGTCCAAGACAGCATAGTGGAGAGAGAGGAGGAAAAACATGTACCCAGCACATGATCATTCATAGTCTATCGAATTTCCCACATATACCAATTTCCAAAGAAAGTATACCATACTATTTTTGTATTCAGTTCAGTTCAGTTCAGTCACTCAGTTGTGTCCAACTCTTTCCAACCCCATGAACTGCAGCACACCAGACTTCCCTGTCCATCACCAACTCCTGGAACTTGCTCAAACTCAAGTCCAGTGAGTCAGTGATGTCATCCAACCATCTCATCCTCTGTCATCCCCTTCTCCTCCTGCCCTCAATCTTTCCCAGCATCAGGGTCTTTTCCAGTGAGTCAGTTCTTTGAATCAGGTGGCCAAAGTATTGGAGTTTCAGCATCAGCATCAGTCCTTACAATGAATATTGAGGACTGATCTTCTTTAGGATGGACTGGTTGGATCTCCTTGCAGTTCAAGGGACTCTCAAGAGTCTTCTCCAACACCACACTTAAAAGCATCAATTCTTCGGCACTCAGCTTTCTTTATAGTCCAACTCTCACATCCATACATGACTACTGGAAAAACCAAAGCTTTGACTAATTTTCATATTAGTGAGCAATTTTTCTTGAATAATTCAGGAGAGAACTTATATCTGTGATGTCTCTTAAAGGCCTCCTAACCACCTGCAGCAATGTCTAAGTTCTGTAGTTCATCTTCATAGCTTTAACGGTTTTCAGAACTTTATAGTTCTAAATGTTTAACTACATCTTAGTAAGTTCTGCAAGTTCTAGTCTTTACCCAAAATTGGCAATCCTCTAGATGAAACTTAAAGTCTGGGGGTGGGGGAATCCTCACTTTGAAAATTAAAATTTAGCTAAAAAAATCCTAATCAAGCGTGCTTCTGATTCTTTGTAGTTCAGATAACAGCAGTTGAAAGTCTCACCTTTGTATTCCAATTGTGGCAAATTGGGCATTAATTTAGTTTAAGGTAAAAATAATAGTCTGGAAATAAAGCTAAACATTCCACTGTTGCTCACACACCCAGGGGTGCAGAAGAGGAAATTCAGACTCATGTATAAACCAAAATAAGCAAGAGAAGCCTAAAAAGACAAGAGACAGGTCTGCTACTATACAATGCAGTTACTGCAATAGGTGGAAATAAAAACAACTGTAAAAAACATAAATAGAAAGAAGGTTCAGCCTGACTTCATTTTTGGAAATGCTTCCCATAGGAAACAGTTCCTATCTTTTTAGACTTGTTATAACAAGCTGATATTGTAAGAGAAATCTTCTGTTTTCATTCCAAGAAAAAAGAAAAAATCAAAATGCTATCAGGGTAATCCTTAATTTCTTAACTGGTGCCTGTCAAGGTAATTTCATTCATTCACTCACACATTCATTCGTTCATAACATCCTGTAATTGTCTGCAAAGAAAGGATAAACTACAGAGTAAAGCAGGGTATTTATTTTCAAAGCAGGGCTAATCCCAAGAAAAATAGTCAAATGCGACAGGTTATCTTTGGCTCTGTCCCCCACACCTGCCTTGTTTTTCAAAAACAAGTTGTCCCTCACTCCACAGCCCATTCTGTGCTATTCACCTCTCTCTTATTAAAATGTGTTTTACATAATCTGATAGATTAATTCACCTTAAAGTCTTACAGGAGGGCCTAGAGGAGCCATCCCACGTTGAAGGTCAGGAAGGGTGGCAGTGAGGAGATACCCCTCATCCAAGGTAAGGAGCAGCGGCTGCACTTTGCTGGAGCAGCCGTGGAGATACCCCACGCCCAAGGTAAGAGAAACCCATGTAAGATGGTAGGTGTTCCAAGAGGGCATCAGAGGGCAGACACACTGAAACCATACTCACAGAAAACTTGTCAATCTAATCATACTAGGACCACAGCCTTGTCTAACTCAATGAAACTAAGCCATGCCCGTGGGGCAACCCAAGACGGGCAGGTCATGGTGGAGAGGTCTGACAGAATGTGGTCCACTGGAGAAAGGAATGACAAACCACTTCAGTATTCTTACCTTGAGAACCCCATGAACAATATGAAAAGGCAAAATGATAGGATACTGAAAGAGGAACTCCCCGGGTCAGTACGTGCCCAATATGCTACTGGAGATCAGTGGAAAAATAACTCTAGAAAGAATGAAGGGATGGAGCCAAGGCAAAAACAATACCCAGCTGTGGATGTGACTG
>SJYQ01005408.1:460273-476911 GCA_006410935.1 Redunca redunca
CAAGGCTATGGTTTTTCCAGTAGTCATGTATGGATGTGAGAGTTGGACTGTGAAGAAGGCTGAGCACTGAAGAACTGATGCTTTTGAAGTGTGGTGTTGGAGAAGACTCTTGAGAGTCCCTTGGACTGCCAGGAGATCCAACCAGTCCATTCTGAAGGAGATCCATCCTGGGTGTTCTTTGGAAGGAATGATGCTAAAGCTGAAAGTACTTTGGCCACCTCATGGGAAGAGTTGACTCATTGGAAAAGACTCTGGTGCTGGGAGGGATTGGGGGCAGGAGGAGAAGGGGATGACAGAGGATGAGATGGCTGGATGGCATCACTGATTCGATGGACGTGAGTCTGAGTGAACTCCGGGAGTTGGTGATGGACAGGGAGGCCTGGCGTGCTGCGATTCATGGGGTTGCAAAGAGTCGGACACAACTGAGCAACTGAACTGAACTGAACTTAAGGAGTAAAGCATTAGCATAGTCAGGGTATTTGCATTCTAAACAGAGGAAGAGCCTCAGACAAAGTGACATTTCAAGAAGCAGTGATAACAGCGGAGCTTTCAAGACAGAGACTCTCAGAAAATCTGAGTACACAGTTTATAGACACGTACTCGATCCTGATGACACAAAGAATATTTATTAATGAAGTCTTTATCTGTTTAAACCTTAGAGCACAGTGTTGTTGTTCAGTTGCAAACTGATGTCCGACTCTTCGCGACCCCATGGACTGCAGCGTGCTGGGCTACCCTGTCGTTCACCATCTCCCGGAGTTTGCTCCAACTCACGTCCACTGATTCAGTATAAAGGCTAAAGATAAAAAAAATACCTCTGGATTCAAAGGATTCAAAAGGTGCTGCTGTTCTCCATTAAGGACCTTTCTTGGGGAAATAGCACAACAAAACAGTTTTCCGCCTAGTAACCACTGTAATTTATTCCTGGATGAGAAGAAAATCTGCTGTAGATTATGTGCAGACATTTTGGTGATGTTAATTTGATCAGAAATAACCAAATGCATATAAGAAGTTGAAGACTTGTTATTTCCATTTCAAACAGGGATATAATTCTATAAGAACCACTAAACAAAAACAAAAAGACTTGTACTTATGTGGACTCATTATAGACTCATTTGTAAAAATTGGGAAATGAAAAAGAGGGTCCAGCAGATGAATTTGGATCCATAATTATAAAACCTTTCGGGGAACGACAGGGGAGGCAATTGGTATCAACTTTAAAATAACTATCTCCTCTCCCCTTTCAAGCTTTAAACCCAGTGACATAACAGCCTCTTGAAACGCTGCCTCTCCATGCCAGTTTTTGAGTAATGTCCCTTTTAACCTTCGCAGGATTGATGGCTCACACGCTGATCTATGGGGATAAATGTTAGGAAGTCTTGAGAAATCGCTTCACCTTGCACACGAAGGCAATCCCAAGAGAGCCACCTGGGTGCCAGGCAGTCAATCACAGCGTCCTTTCCCACATGGCTGGATTTATAATGGCAGCTCTTGTACTCTCCCACCTCCACTTGTTTTATTATTAATATTTGGGAGAATTGTATCAGAAGGATGTCAAGATTCACATTTTTTCAGGTGGTTTAAGAGTTTATGGAATAAGTCACTAGAAAGGAAAAGATGATTGAGGTCTAATGCAATATTTTTGGTAAGTTGTTGCTCTAAAACCTCACCCCAACCCAAACAACATTAAGGCAATGGAGTAGGAAGATGAGTAGGATTTAAAATTCAATCCACTTCAGATTCTTTGAGACACCAGGTTTCCCAGACTCTCTTTCCATTCTGGAATGACAAGAATCAACAGATGTAAAAATTGCCTTTATTACTAGAGAACGTTTAACTCAACCCATTAAATCATTTATATTATCTGTTGGAATTACTTGACTATTCCAGATTGGATGAAAAAAATCATCTCTCTGTTGATATGCTGGCCACCTTTCCTTTCAGTTCAATAGATAAGATTCTCTGTGTCTTAAAAGTAACTATGAAAGTGAAAGTGTTAGTCTCTTAGTCGTGTCTGACTCTTTGGGACTCCATAGACTGAAGCCCACTAGGTCCCTCTGTCCATGACATTTTCCAGGCAAGAATACTGGAGTGGATTGCTATTCCCTTCTCCTGGGAATCTTTCTGACCCAGGGATTGAACCTAGGTCTCCTGCATTGCAAACAGATTCTTTACCGTCTGAACCACCAGGGAAATCACCTCGTTTATATTGCATAAAGGTCATTAATTAATAAAGGTCATTCCAAGACTCCCTCTGAGCAAAAGGCTTGGGTATCCACACAGCATTTTACGCATAACACTCAATTTCAACAAGTTTTAACCTCAGATACCCGTCAGTGAATTCTATTCTCCTCATACATTATTCCCTACCTTTGGGAATGCATCTATGACCCGTCTTTCTGTAAATGGTCCTCCTTCTCATTCTAGGGTCCACCTAAAACACCCGTCCTGGATTGGCCTTCGGTTTCTTCTGATGCACTCCATTTACCCAACATGGCAACATACACTTCATCATATGCACATTAGTTTCCAGTGCTGCAGTCATAAACTAGCGCAAATTTACCAACAGATACTGAGTCTCTTGGGTTAGCAAAAAAGCGAATTTCACCTATATTTGTCCTATACATTGGAATCTGTCCATTTTGCAATCAACAGCCTTAGCTGCCAATTCTTTCAACTCCTTCCTGGACGCAGAGGTGACCTGTCCATCATTTAAAATAACGTGTTCCAAAATGACACATATGCTTCCCACATCCAATAAAGTTCAACTCCTTATAAGCTTAGACTACACCTCGTATTTTCTTAATCGCTGACATGGAAGAATAGTAATGACAAAGGCACAAATCTGGAGGAATATCTGTACCTCACTGGCCGTGGTGGGGATTTGCCAGCTACAAATGCAGACCTGAGAATCTGGGACATCTCTTAAAAGAAATTGCCTCAAGGTCTTGGCTCCTAGACAAGGTAGAAAAAATGAAAATGACCTCTTGGCCAATTCCTCCTTCTGTATCTCCACCTGAAATGCTGATGACACAAGAGCTGAAACTGAATAGATAAAGTTATCATCTAATTAAACAAGGAAAATGTACTGATTGTGAGCAGCGTTATTATGCTGTGCTCGTGAGACTCAGTCTTAAGCCTTGCCAAGCGTTTCTCCTTCCCACATACGCTATTCAGGACAGGCACTGGGTAAAAAGAAGACTCCAGTTTTCCTCCAGGAAATGCTACAAAATCCAGGAAATTCTTATCTCAGCTGCACCCACTGCTACATTGTTATTCTTGTTGTTCAGTGGCTGAGTCGAGTCCAACTCTTCGTGACCCATGGACTGCAGCACGTCAGGCTTCCCTGTCCTTCACTATCTCCCAGGGTTTGCTCAAACTCTTGTCCATTGACTCGGTGATGCTATCTAACCATCTTTTCTTTATCCTCCTGCCCTCAGTCTTTCCCAGCATAAGGGTCTGTTCTGATGAGTCGGCTCTTTGCATCAGTCTGTGAAGTGGAATATCCCCTGCCATATCAGTTAGCAAGGATGAAACAGCCTTCAGCAATTTCTAGCCTCCAAATGTGAATGAAGGCTCTCAAAAGGGAAAACGATACCTGCGATCTAGCAGATGCCGGCCACCCCCACATGGTGCTTGCTAAGGAGCTGGGTGGGGAGAGGAGGATGTGAGAGATTTAAAAAAAAAAAAAAAAAAACAAACAGGATTCTGGCCCCAGATAGCTGAGATGCATATGAAAGGAATGATGTCAATAATCCCAGACTCCTGCATCTTCCCATACATAGAAGAACACTAAATTCTTTAACTTGATGTCTGTGTTTCCTTATTAACAGTAATCTTTGATGATCAGACTGCCTGCCCCCTTTGTTGCAAACAGTATAGCCTGACTCCCTCTCCTGCCTCCTCGCAACAGTCTCTCAGGGCTTTCTGAGATGCTGTCTCCCAGGCTTGAAGTCCTAAGATTCTCCCACTGAATAAAACCCTCTCTGCTTTCAGCCCGTGACTAATTTTTAAGTCGACAAGGTGGCCAAATGATTGGAGCTTCAGCTTCAGTATCAGTCTTTCTGATGAATATTCGGGGTTGATTTGCTTTAGGATGGACTGGTTTCATTCCTTGCTGTCCAAGGGACTCCCAAGAGTCTTCTCCAGCACCACAATTCAAAAGCACCCACTGCTACACCGATCATCTAAGGACCACAGTCTCAGGTCTCAATGCCCTCACGCAACCATCACAGCTAAGCCAGCGGCATCCCAACTAAGATCCTTAAAGCTACACTCAGTCATTTTAGTGAGGCTTCAGGCCACAGAAGAGACAACATTCTGAGGCCAAACTTATCTTCCTGGAGTGGAGCCAGTCCACTCAAGTTACAGCCTGGTCCCCAGAGCACTATTAAGCAAGCCCAGCACAATCCTCCCACTCAGGTGACCTTTGAAACCTGCCAAAAATCACCTCATCATTTCCATCGACAGAGCAAAAAGGCTCAGAACCCTGTCCCCTAGCATTGACTTCCGTTCCAAGAAGATATTAGATGTTCAGGGAAAATACAGTGGCCGTAGTAAAGGGTGAAAGAAACTCACAAGAGGAAATGATGTGAGATCTGGTCATAGACCTCCAGCAAGCCAGCCCTATGCTATCCAAAACCAGCAGGATTTATGGATCGCAAGCTAAAAAAAACACATTAGAGCTATAAAAAGAAAGTAGCTCAGTTCCTGACGGGACCAAAGACTGGAAGGTACATGATTACGCCTTGCTTGTTTCTTAACCGCAGAGTTGCTTTAACACCTTTCTAGCATCCATGGTCACTGGTCATGAAAGATACTTCCAGTAGATAAAGATAAACGTCTTATCCAAAAAGCATAGTAACATGACTGATAGTTAAGGAGGAGCTACTCTGCACACTGCTTCCGTGAACACATTTAACCCTCACAACAATCGTCATTCCCATTTTTCAGACCAAGCACTGGCGTCACGGAGGGGTCAGAATGCTCTCAGAAGCATCCACTTGAGCCGGGGTTTGAACCCAAGCAGCCTGGCTCCAGGCTAGATACACGTGAGATGAGTTATTGATGTTGCTGCTTATTTTCACCTGGGACCCAGTCACAGCCAGAAAGTCTGAAAGCAAAGGAAGAGCTGCGGCTTAGCAGGGGATCTGGACGATGCAGGAGGGGCAGGGGCGGCCTCACAGACAGCTTCTCTCAGCTATGGGAGCTGTAGGAAGTGGTGTTCCCTACCCCAAAAAGTTGACGGTAAGAAACATTCCATTTCCTTTCTTCTCACAAAGCAGCACCTGCTCTGCTATGTTAAAAGATTTATTGGAAGGATAACTTTTATTCTGAAACTGTTAGCACCAAAACATTTCTAACCTGTCTCTCTCCCTCATTTGCATATGTAAAACAGCACTCACATTCACATAATTGTTCAATAATTCACATAATTGTTCAATACTACCTTTTAACAATCTGAACCTGACTGCTATTCAGCCAATTTTTTTAAAACTAACTCTGAGAAATGGAGGCAATAAATATGTCCTGGTTTGTTTGGTTTTTTTAACCTTCCAAGTTGTATCTATCATGGTTTACCCAATACCCAGAAAGCCATTATGCTCTGAGACTGGACAGAATTCTGATCACAGGAAACCTGGTGTTAATAGTAAATTGTTTATTTACACACTAGGTATTTTATGAAACATTTTTACACCATTATTGCTTCCCACCAAATTTTTTATGTAATATAGCACTTCTGTGTATGAGTGTTAGTCACTCAGTCAGGTCCCACTCTTTGAGGCCCCATGGATTGTAGTCCACCAGGCTCTTCTGATCATGGCATTCTCCAGGCAAGAATACTGGAATGGTTAGTCATTCCCTTCTCCAGGGGATCTTCCTGACCCAGGTCTCCTGCATTGCAGGAGGATTCTTTATTATCTGAGCCACCAGGGAAGCCCTTAACATTTCTACTATGGGCAAATATTAACGGTACGTTCAAATCAACCTCTCTCTTTCTCCACACACACACACACTTCCAAGTTATAAGCTCTGCAGAACTAACATGATTATTTTGTTTGTTGTACAAATAAAAGTAAAATACCTTCACCTCTTCAACAAATATTGACAGTATGCTAAACTTTGATTCGGCTACACTCTTAACTTCACCTTATTTAAAATATTGCTTTAGAAAATATTGCTTTAGATGGAATTTGTCTTAAATATTTACATTTCAAATTTATATCATGTGTGGCTTTGAAAATACAAAGTTTTTGCAAACAGGTGACCACCTAGCCTGCTGCATCTTTCATATATATTTGTTTAACAAGGACAAACAGGTGGGTTTTTAAATATATTTAATTTGAGCATTTAGGCAAATCATTCATCCTCTAGTTTGTCAAAGCTCTTACCTCTCTCTATGACCCAATATTAGGTCACTACAGTATTGGAAAGACTGATGCCAAAGCGAAAGCTCCAATACTTTGGCCACCTGATGTGAAGAGCCGACTCATTGGAAAAGACCCCGATGCTAGGAAAGACTAATAGCAGAAGGAGAAGGGGGTGACAGGATGAGGTGGTTAGATAGCATGACCAAGTCAGTGGACGTGAGTGTGAGCAAACCCCAGAGATGGTGAAGGACAGGGGAAACTGGTGTGCTGCAGTCCATGGGCGGCAGACCTGGACAGGACTTAATGACTGAACAACAACAATGACCCAATATTGGGTCACTACAGCCAAATATTTAGGGTCCAATTTATGCTCTTGCCAAACCCCTGGAGACACATGAATCTGTGGCCTCCTTCTAGTTACAAGAGCATCTCTTTGACAAAACATAGACTCTGAGGAACGTTTCAGTTTATATCAAGTCATTTTTTAAGCAATATTCAAGCATATATGTCTTAATTATCAAAAATTAGAGTTCAATTCCAGAAATTAGACTGAAAAATTGATAAAAGTAGATTATTACTTAGAAACATATATAATGAAGCTTAATGTCTATATTAAAATCTTCAAATAGAAATCAGGCATTAGGTATTAGGTACTTTCTTTTAAGAACTATAATAAAAATATATTAGCTAATTGTAATTGTCTTCATTGTTTTGCCCATTTTAGATTTTCAGATTTATAGCCTTGTATCTTCTTTGTCTATATTTAAAGTCATCAACTCCACCAATTTCATCTACAGAAAATGTGTGAATTATAAAAGAATATGAAACATTTATTAACAGGATCTTAACGCTTTGGAAATTATATGTCTTTATATTCTAATTATTTAAAGTAGGCAGACTTCTTTTTCATTTTCACCTGACAGTAAAAAAGGCCTGGCAACCATCTGTATCTTCATCTCCAAAAAGGAAAACTGGATCCGCATCAGGAAGACTGAACTTCCAGCTGGAACCTGGATCCGCATTCTGGAAGAGCTCCCCGTTTCATTGTGAGCTTTAGGGACAAGGTGGCAGCAGGGTGTGACTGCAGCAGCCAGAGCTGCAGAAGTGAGACAGGACGGGGCAGAGGAGAGGAGAAACACCCACAGCAGAGCCCTGGCCCGAGGCGGGCAACAAGGCAGAGCCTGGAGTGGGGGACAGCTGAGCCACAGGAAGTGGAAGTGGGGAAAAAAAGCAGATAGCAACCTGTCTTGAAAAACACTGTGTGCCTTGGAGGTGCTGGGGGATATTCGGGGAACAGTGCACCCTCTCCCACCTGGAGCCCAGCAGGTTGATATGGAGGAGGAACTTCTGAGCAAGGACAGGGCTGTGTAAGGTGGGAGAGGCAGGAATCACAGAAGCTAAGAGACAAGCATCCAGGGCTTCTCTGGTCCCGGGGCTGGGGCTCCATGCTCCCAACGCAGGGGACCAGGGTTCAGTCCCTGGTCTGGGGAGCAGACCCAGCGTGCTGCAATTAGAAAAACAGCACAAACCAAATACACAAAGAAGTAAATATTTTTTAAAAGAGAAGGGAAAGCACCCCAGGATCCAAACTCCCACACAACAGATACAATGTAGGTTCTATGCGAGAGCCTGGACATGGAACAACAGACTGGTTCCAAATCAGGAAAGGAATATGTCAAGGCTGTATATTGTCACCCTGCTTATTTAACTTCTATGCAGAGTACATCATGTGAAATGCTGGGCTGGAGGAACCACAAGCTGGAATGAAGATTGCCAGGAAAAATATCAATAACATCAGATATGCAGATGTCTCTAACCTTATGGTAGAAAGTGAAGAAGAATCAAAGAGACTCTTGACGAAAGTGAGAGAGGAGAGAGAAAAAGTTGGCTTAAAATTCAACATTCAGAATGTTGACTTCAACTGAATGTTGAGAGCATGACGTCGGGTCCCATCACTTCATAGCAAATAGATGGGAAAACAATGGAAACAGTGAGAGACTTTATTTTGAGGGGCTTCAAAATCACTGCAGATGGTGACTGCAGCCATGAAATTAAAAGATGCTCCTTGGAAGACAAGACAAGACCAACCTAGATAGCATACTAAAAAGCAGAGACATTACTTTGCTGACAAAGTTACATCTAGTCAAAGCTATGGTTTTTCTAGTTGTCATGTATGGACTATAAAGAAAGTGGAACGCTGAAGAATGGATGCTTTTGAACAATGGTGTTGGAAAAGACTTGAGAGTCCCTCGGACTGCAAGGAGATCAAACCAGTCAATCCTAAAAGAAATCAGTCCTGAATATTGATTGGAAGGACTGATGCTGAAGCTGAAACTCCAATACTTTGGCTACTTGATGCGAAGAGCTGACTCATTTGAAAAGACCCTGATGCTGGGAAAGATCGAAGGCAGGAGGAGAAGGGGACAACAGAGGATGAGATGGTTGGATGGCATCACCAACTCGATGGACATGAGTTTGAGCAAGCTCTGGGAGTTGGTGATAGACAGGGAGGCCTGGCATGCTGTAGTCCATGGGGTCACAAAGAGTCGGACACAACTGAGTGACTGAACTGAACTGAACTGAACTGAAGCAAGAGCCTGGTTTAATAGGAACACAGACCCATGATAAGTCAGGGTGTAGGGGGTGAGAGAAGCCTGCCTAGGATCCAGGGGTTTCACAGGGCCATGGTGCTGTAAGCCAGGGAGGCATCTCCACCCAGGGGTCCAGCTGACCTCAGTAGTTTAGTTGCTCAGCGGCATCCAGCTCTTAGTGATGTCTATGGGATCTGTCCATGGGGATTCTCCAGATAAGAACACTGGAGTGGGTTGCCATTTCCTTCTTCAAGAGATCTTCCTGACCCAAGGATCAAACCCATGTCTCCTGCATTGGCAGGTGAGCCACCTGGGTTCAGCTGGGTTCAAGGCCAGCTGACCTCAGACCAAGACTCAATTATATGGGCAAAAATGTGCAGACAGGAGCTCTCTCAAAGGAGGATAAGACATCCGAACTGTAGGAACAGGGAAACTGCCACTGGGAGAGAGGAAGGTGCTCTCATTTGTCTGAACGTTCAAGACTTATGGATGCAAATCATGCAGATGCCAAAGCTTACCTCTACAGAGGGCTGTCTTGGAAGGACACTGAACGACTGGGCTCCAACTGTGACTGAGCGAGGTTCCGTGGTTTCTAATGATGAGTTTTCATTTATCCTGAAATCAAGGCTTCAAAGGAGCTTCATGGAAAAGTGAGCTTTGACAGGATTTAGAACAAAGGAAGCCTCACCTTCTTGGAAGATATTAATTCTCTCTCTGGCTACTCCTCGCTCCTGGATTCTCGAGCATAGAAGGTTCCTCTGAGATGTGTCGTACGGCCTGCTATGCAGTCAAGTGTCCAGAGCACAGCAGACCTCATGACACACTCCAGGTTTTCCCAAAACTCCCACGTTTAGGGTCTAAAACCAACACCACTACCTGCACATGGCCACAGAAGGAAATACGGCTTTGAGGGCAAACTTAGACCTGATCTTAAATTAATAGGCAAAATGCATTTGTAGTAACAACCAGTGGCCCTTACATGATGATGGCACCATTTTTTTCTACACGAAGATCTTGATGAAAAAAAAAATTCTGAGAAATCTTTTTTTCCCTATTCTTTTCTCAGAATAATATTTGTTTCTAGCCTGTCGTTTCATGTTTTCCTTTGAAACGCAAATACTGGAATGCATTGAAGATGTGTGTTTGCACACTGTCTTTGGTTTCGACAACGCAACACAATTAGCAAATTAGATTTCTCCAGCTAGTCATTTCACGATTCCAGTCTTCAGGTGCAAAGCATTTAAGGTGGAATATGAGATGGTAACTGCACCTTCAGCCCTTAAATCATTACTTGAACAGTGCCCTAGACACCTTCCCTGATTTTAACAACTTTATCCATCTTTGATGATATGCTACAGCAATGCTGTGTAAATGATGTATCATCTAACAAATAATAAAATTCCTCTCAGTTGGGTCTCAGAAGGGATTTGATTTTTACCTTCTTAAGTTTTATCCAGATATTTCAAAGAAGCAGTATATTCACTTATTTAACAAATATCTGCTCATTACCTACTGTATGCCAGGCACTCTTCTAGGCAATAATGACTCAGCAGTGAATAAACACAGGTGAGATCTATTGATCACGATGCCAAATCCTGGTGGGAGGAAATACACTGTAAACAAGAAAGCCAAGAAGATAGGAGCTATGAGCAACACGTGAAACAGAAAAAGGTAAGCATGGTGAGTTGGGTAAATTTAGCAAGGATGTCAAGAATGCCCCTCTTTTGAGGAAGCATTGGAGCTGAGACCTGAAAGCGAAAAGGGAAGAATCATGTGAAAATGTGCAGAACACGATCACAGACAGAGGAGTCAGCAGAAAAGGTGGGGAGGCAGGGAAACCTCTGTAAAAGTCAAGGAGCAGGAAGAGGAAAGCGTGGCTGGAACGCACTGAGCACGGGGAGTTTGTACAGTTTGATACCAAATGTGGCAAAACCACGAAGCTGTTGGATTCTTTTTGCTCTGGATTATAAGAAGTCATTGAAGAATTTAAGAAAAAGAGATTTCCATGTTATAGTATCAGATTCTTATAGAGATGCTGTTCTAGGAACCTTAGCGTGGCTTTATTCCCTTCAGAGTCACTATCACTCTCTGGCTTTATGGGCTGTGTTTATCTGTGTAATCTTTGGTTTCCTGCATCAGTAAACAAGCTCCACGAAGACACAGGTTTGTCTTGTGTCTTGGCACATAGTAGGTATTCAGTACATATTTCAGGCTAAAAATTGAATAAAGGGATGGATGATAGAGAACTAAGAAAGAACAGTTTAGGAGATGAAAGTCCAGTGTCTGTTTTGCTTATGTTGTGCTTGGGACATATCAGAGGCTCAGTTACTAAAAAGGCAGCTCTCTTCCATTCACATGGATGGGATCGCTTCTCACTTAGCTTTTTATTCCTTAAGTCACACCTTGCAAGTCATAAGGGATCATCCTTTTAAAAATAATTTGAATGGAAAACTTCCAACATAATTAGCTTCACCCTAAAGGAAATGATTCCTTTGATTCCTTGAGAGCATAAAAGGAACTATACCTTTTAATGTCATAATAAATATAATAATGGGACTGAGTCTGCCTTTGGGAGCAGCAAAAATGGACATGAACAGAATGTATTCATAACTGCCCCACTCAGGGTTGGAGGCCACAATGATGCATTAAATGAAAATTTCACTGCAAGAGGATATTTAACACTGCCCGCCTCAGCTATCGTTCATCCATATGTAAAGGTCTGGCTGAAAATCTCCTATGAGTTGTACATGTTATGTCTTTCCATTCAAAATTGTGTTGTTCAGTCTCTAAGTCATGTCTGACTCTTCACGACCCCATGGACTGCAACGCAGCAGGCTTCCCTGTCCTTCACCATCTCCCAGAGCCTGCTCAAATTCCTGTCCATTGAGTCGGTGATGCCATGTCTACTTCCCACATTTCTGAGGAAGAAGAACCAGGGACAATTGTGATGAACTTGATTGAAGTCCAAGGTCATTCAGAGAATAAAGGGAATTATGGGGATTAAAAATCTGCTTTATATGGTCTTTGTAACTGTACTGCATCTTTTATAACAATCCAGGAAGTTCTATAAACTTTATATAGCATCTATGACTACCCAACACTTTTCACAGACACCCAAAATCAAGTGAGTCATCTAAACAAAAAGAAATCACCAGAGAGGGAACTGGAAATACTGCATCCTGTTTATGTAGCTGCTTCTCCTTCAATTAAGTTCACAGTAGATCAGTGTATCCCAATGCCCAGCCATGGTTCTGGAAGGTTCTGTCACCTGAAACTCATCTGGACTCAGTCTGGATATTTAACATGAAGTGGCATCTTGCCAAGTGTTTGCCTCTCTAGATTTTTTCAAACATACAGAGCCCCTCAGTCTGCACCATCACAGGTAAGAGTACCATCACCATTGCTAATATTAGTGCCCTTCATGCCACAGAAACGATGCTGAGTGCGTCATAAACTCGGGTGGGGCATATTCATGCTCACCCAGCAGCAGGAGCCCATTTTATCCCTGCCAAGGAACTCCTCTCCTTTGCAGGCCTCACAACTTTGTCTTTCTAAGATGGGGTTTTCTATTCAGGATGGAAAAGCTTTTAATTATCTGATAATGTGTCAAGTACACATTTCTCTTGATCCAATAGAACTTTTCATTTCAATTGCCTTCCTTGAAAGGTCATATACCCTACATACCCCCATAGACCATCTCTGCTTTAGATCACCACTCTGGTTTACGTATGCATGCATGCTCAGTCATGTCCCACTCTTTGTGACCCCATGAAGTGTAGTCTGCCAGGCTCCTCTGTCTGTAGGATTTTCCAGGCAAGAATACTGGAGTGGGGTGCCATTTCCTTCTCTAGGAGATCTTCCCAACCCAGGGATTGAACCCATGTCTCTTACATCTCCTGCATTGGCAGGCGGATTCTTTACCACTGCATCACCTGGGAAGCCCACATATCATCTATATGTGTTTGTAGTTTACAGATGTGAGTCCTGTGGCCGGCCCATCATTGTTTCTCCCTTGAATGAATATTACCCATATTCAGTTCTAATAAGGTAGGGTTTGTTTTCCAAACCAGTGGTTAGAATCAACAGCCAAAGAATTAAAACAGATCTAGATGTTTAACAATAATAAAGCATCAGGATAAAACCGTCTGTACAAGACAATTTCAATCTAGTGTCCTGTTCATCCTTGGAGGATGTTGCTGTTACCAGTTAGCTGTGGTACAACTGTTTCAATGAGATTCTCTGTCTGTAAGGAGTGGTCAGAAAGAAGGAAACCACCCCCCATACATTGTACACTCCTTACGTGTTGTCACTATTGGAAATGTTTATAATGACAACTTAGTGTTTCTTTTTTGTGTTTATTTTTTTTAAGTTATTCATCATTACCTCTCTTAGATACAGCGATAACACAATAGCAATGACTAACATTTATATAATGTTTCCTATGTGGCAGGCACTGCTCTGAATACTACAGAAGTATCAATAGCAGCATTCATACTCCCTAGACCTTTGGGCAGTGGGGACCATCGTCATCAACAATCTACAGATGTGAGCAGAAGCTCACAGATGTCATGTGACCTGATGCAGCAAACAGGTGGCGGAAGTGAGACAAACCCAAGCCCCAGAGTGCCCGTCAGCCTCCAGCTTTAATCCCTTCCTTACCTTACCCTCATCTCCCTCCCCAGTTTTATTTTTATTCTACAAAATAGCGTTGAAAATGACAACAGCAATGACAAATGAAGCTGAGTGCCTGAATGTTGCCACTGTCCCTGGCAGATGACATGCCGGACTGCAGGCTGGCATCACCCAGTGGGCGCCTAGACCGCTTACCCGTGTTCATCATGGGGGCCCCTTCCAGCTCCAAATTGTATGTCTACAAAATGCACAAGTCACAGATGAGTGATATTTGGGAAGTTGCCTTTGAGAAAAGTGTGAATACTCTAAAATGACCACCAAGGTATCTAGAAAATGGCATCATATTAGTTGTAAAAGCTTTAAAAAAATCATATCTTTCTGATATTGTTGTGTACTTAGCTGACTTTCCTGGGAGAATCAATGAAATGAAAGACAGGAGATAGGATGGGTAAAATCCACTTATGACATTTTCCAAAGGACTCTGAAGAGCAAATATTATAAAGGGAGAGGAGACACAATATTATTGGATACATCGAATTTTCAAAGTGCTTTGGGTTAGGTCTTCAAAATCTGTGGATAAAAATGATTTAAATGAAATTTCTAACAGCTGACCTTGCTNCTAAAGATTAATTAATTTCAAAATCCAGCCATCTAATTACAACATAAGTAGTATAATATATAGGATAAGTATATATTATATATAAGTATCTAATATATATTATGTATGGCTTTTATATATTATGGTATTATAATATATATACATACAGTATAACTATGCTATACTTAGACATATGTATATATGTTTATTGTGCATTACTATAGCATTTGTATATATACAGATGTATATATTTAGTACAACTACACTGTTATACTACACATACACAATATACACTATACTATACATAATACAGTATTGTTATTGTTGTTCAGTCACTCTGTGACCCCATGGACTATAGCACAGGGCTCCTCTGTCCATGGGATTTCACAAGCAAGAACACTGGAGTGGGTTCTTCTCCAGGGAATCTTCCTGGACCAGGGGTCAAAGGTACATCCCCTGCATTGGCAGAATTCTTTACCATTGAGCCACCAGGGAAGCCCATAATATAGTATATAACATATAGTATACTATACATAATATACACATATATGTACGTATGCTATCATATGTTATATTACATATATTACATTATATATAGTATAACTACACTATGCCTTTTGTATACTTATGCTAAAATATTTTTTTTAAGTGTTACTTTCTTAGTCATGTCCAACTCTTTGTGACCCCATGGTATAGCCTGCCAGGCTCCTTTGCCCATGGCATTTCCCAGGCAACAGTACTGGAGTAGCAGCCATTTCCTTCTCCAGGGGCTTTTCCTGACTCAGGGATCAAACCTGAGTCTCCCACACTGCAGACAGATTCTTAACCATCTGAGCCACCATGTATGTATATATGTATATATATATATACTCACGAGTACAGGTACAGAGTAAAAGTCGTATGAGCGTATGAGACTCTTCTCGAACTGAAAACTTTGAGTCTGTAGACATGTATTAATACAGTCACGAGTGTGTGTGTGGTTGGCTGATGGAAGCATCTCTCTTCACCTCTTTGCTTCCTGTAAGAACAGCTATCATGTCCCTTTCCTTTCACTGCTGCTTATAGCACCTTGGGACTCCAATAAAACACACTGGTAACCACAACACAGACTCGCTCTCTGATGGAAATGAAGATGTTTTTTGCACTCTGACAATGAAATACAAAGCTCCATGGGAAACAACTGAAAATGGCTGGAAATGCACTTTCAGAATGACTAACTCCTTGCTTCCATCGTGCTGGCTGATGTGTTATGTAACAGGCACGACTTGAAAATAGCTGTTTAAAAATGGTGAATTTATTGATGCCTAAATTGACATTCCTGGAGCTATGAAAATCAGGGTATTTATGTACAGATATAGTATAACAATAATGATGTTAAGGTTACAATACAGAGGCTATATTAAAAATCCACAGAAAAAAATGATAATTCTAACACTGTAGCTGTTATGGGTTAAATTGTGTGCTAAGTGTCACATGCTGTGAACATGACCTTACTTGAAATAGGGCCTTTGCAGATGTAATCAAGTTAAGATGAGGTCATAAAGGGTCAGGGAGGGCCCAACATGTCCTTACAAGAAAAGAGAAATCTGGACAGAGACACACAGAGGGAAAATGATTATATGCAGGTGGAAACATAAATTGGAATTATAATGCAACAAGCCAAAGAACAGCTAGGATTGCCAGAACCACTAGAGTCTAGAAAGAAGCAAGGAGTACCATTCACTAGAAATTTGAGAGACAGCACGGCTCTGCTGACATCCTGATTGTGGACTTCTAGCCTGCAGAACTCACTTTGAGACAAAACAGAAAAGAAAATTCGTACCATAAGCCTTAGTGATTTAATTTACCCAACAGATAGATGTGCCTTTTTAAAGGACTAATGAAAGAATTTTCTGTACATCAAAAGTAGGGACCCAGTTGAGGACGGAGCTAGTGGGATGACTGGAGAAAGCGACATCCACACACACGCACTATCGCATGTAAAATAGACAGTTGGTGGGAAGCTGCACAGAAAAAGCAAGAGAGTCCCAGAAAAACATCTATTTCTGTTTTATTGACTATGCCAAAGCCTTTGACTGTGTGGATCACAATAAACTGTGGAAAATTCTGAAAGAGATGAGAATACCAGACCACCTGACCTGCCTCTTAAGAAATCTATATGCAGGTCAGGAAGCAACAGTTAGAACTGGACATGGAACAACAGACTAGTTCAAATAGGAAAAGGAGTACGTCAAGGCTGTATATTGTCACCCTGCTTACTTAACTTCTATGCAGAGTACATCATGAGAAACGCTGGGCTGAAAGAAGCACAAGTTGGAATCAAGATTGCTGGGAGAAATATCAATAACCTCAGATATGCAGATGACACCACCCTTATGGCAGAAAGTGAAGAGGAACTAAAAAGCCTCTTGATGAAAGTGAAAGAGGAGAGTGAAAAGTTGGCTTA